>UCOM01000288.1:0-95385 GCA_900474385.1 Ormyrus pomaceus
GAGGAAAGGGTTATGGGTTTTAGTGAGTAAGAATCTCACACTACCAGAAAGTGCGGCCCCTTCCTGGTGTCTGCTGGCGGCAAGGAGCCGTCAGCCGGCCGGTGCGGTCTGCCTTATGGCTGCGCCGGTTGATGAAGATTTCACACACACACACACACGCACGCACGCACACACACACACATACACACACACACACATCCATACAGACATTTTTCAAAAATCATTTATTCTTGTTACTGACACCTTAAAATACAGTTATAACCGTTTTTTCGAACAACTCCAAAAATTACTATCACAATGCTTCTCTAGGAGGAAGCAAAATTGTGGGAAATTTATTACCGGCCGTGGACCCGAAAAAAAAGCGCCGGCGGAGAAATGCTGTACAGTCATCATTTGTTTATAGAATTTGTTTATAGAACTCAATACTTCTATCTATGTAACTAGAGTACATATATTATGCAGATATATTTTATAAAAGCGGATTTAAAAGGGCGGAACAGATCTTTTCCACCGAGTATAAACTGTTAATAGGGTTTTCGCTCATAGCTTGAATAAACCGTGAAGATCCTTCACTTTAGCGCGGCTTCTTAGTGCTGAAAGAGATAATAATATTTACGAACATTATGTTTTTGCGTATCTCTTTAGCCGCTTTATCGTCACTCACAATATTGTAAGAGGCTGAAGTATCTTTTCAACGAAGGAAGTTAATACAGGGCTTGGGAAATCTTTTTATGCTTTGGAAAAATAGTTGTTTTGTATTTTCAAGGGTTTACATGAAAAGGGCTTGTAATATTTTCTTTTTAGTCGAATGTCTTTATACGACTTGGGGGGGTCGATAAACATGGAAGAAAATTATCTAGTCTTATCTGGGTTCTTACCCGATTAGTATGGATGCGTTAAAACTAAGACTTAGATAAAACTTGAGAACTATTTCTGAACTTTTGTGCTAAAAAATTAATTTTTTCTAAACATTTTAATATTAATTACAAATCGAATTATTCCTATTGATTTCAAAACCATGCAATTAGCTTAATTAATTATTTATTTAAATATCCACCAATCGGTTATAATGCACTTTCATTTCTCTCAATCTAGACTATCAAATGTCGTGACATATAATACATAAGCTCTTTGACTATTTAATTAATAAATGTATAATTATTGAATTGAATTTTGTTCGCATTAATTCAGGCATTAATTAAACAGTATACTATTTCTTAGAAATAAAAGCAAAACAAATTACACGAATAGTAATGTTAAGCGCGAACAAGATCAAAATATAATTTACAACGAATATTAGAAAACGCACATCCAGTTTTACAAAATGTTGCACTACACCGAAAACATAAATTCATGTAATTTAAGAGAGTGCGATCTAAATGCGTGCGTGCATCAAAATATATATATCTTTTGTAATTTAAACCTCGCTCCTGCCATGCACAAGTTTAAAAAAAATATAAATAAATCCGGCATAATTTTGAAGTTTTTAAACGCGACAAGCTATTGTTTAGTACTACCACTCCTCATTTCAGTTTGCCGGAATTAAAATCAACAGGGAACTCCATTTAACTTGAAAGTCCGCAACATTTGTAGAATCGGATGTCAAAGATCAGAAATTGGACCCTTACCGATCCCGTTGATGAGTATGCAGGGCAAGATGAGGTTGAAGACGTAGAACATAGGCCGACGACGTAACCGGATCTCGTAGGTGATGTCTGGGTACGGCTCGGGGCAGCATGAGTAAAACTGGATATTGCGCTTCGCCGAGAAGTCCACCAGATCGAATTCGCCGTTCGCCTGATAATTGCTTACGTCGCCCTGCTCGCTCTGGTGTTCCAACTCCAACTGCAAATCAATTTTTTATTGACGCATTGCACGCTGAAGGAGGGGAGGAATGATTTGAAAACAGCTCTGGGAGTTTATATTTTTTTGGGAATAGGAATTAAATGGAGGGTGATAAAACCGAGGGTTTGTGTGGGATTTTGTTTGATATTTTCGAATAATGCGGTTTTATTCTTTTTTATTTTCTAGAATAAAAAATGTGAACTTTTATGGTTTGGGAATCTTTGCAAGAGTAAGAATGATTTTAAAACCGAATTTGCTCGGATTTTTTGTTTTTCTCATACTGCAGGTGACATTCTCGCGTATGTACAATAATCGTCATAATTGATAGAGAAGTAAGCAATTGTTTTTATTAAAGAACAAACTTTCCGATTTCGTTTTCAATTAAAATTAATTTTTTTAACTAATGTTGATTAATCAATCATCTTCAATTAAAACATGTTCGAAATTTGAGTTTATTCGAATTGAAGAGTTTTACAGAAATAATTCTAAAATTTTAGTGCATTTATTGCATTTAAAAGTTTCATGTCTAATAGTTACTGTTTGGAAATAATTCGAAATTTCCATTTACGTATCCATTGAATTTTAAAACTTTTGAGAATGCCACGTTACGACGTAAAAAAATTATTCTTTTTTGCTTCATAAAAAAAATTTATTGGAATATAAAGGATTTTCATTCAGCACTAAATAAATTTTATGAAAAAATTTTATTCGGCTCTTTCAAAAAGAAAAGAGAACATAGAATTGGAGTGTGATGAATTACTATAAAATTATCATATAAAAAGATGTTTCCAAGAACTCTCATAAACCTAAACTTTTTATGCAATCTTTCATTTTAAAACCAACTAGTTTCATTATCTTAATACTTACATTCATTTTTGACAGTCAAATTTTTTAATGTTAGTTTATTATCTAATATTATAAAATAATCTGAAAAAAGTGAAATAGTAGCTGCATCATTACGAGTTTCTAAGGAAAAAGTATAAATTAAAATAACTTTTGTTAATGTCAATTTAGTAATTAAAAAAAATTTTTAAGTTTTTATGAAATTGGATAGTTTTTCCAAAAAAGAGCAATTTGTTTCGGCTCAAAATGAAATCTTTAAACTCTTAAAGCGGATGTTTTTAATTTCTAGGAAAACACGGCTTTTATTACTTTTTAGATGCAGATGAACAAACACTCAAATTTTACGAATCCAAATTGGAAACCGTTAATTAAAAACGAATGGTCCTTACTTTCCTATATGAATCTTCCGATTTATTGAAAAAAGATGAAAGAAAATAAGCAAAATGAATTTTTATCATACGATTCAAAGTAATCGAAATTTGATTGCTCGTCCTTAAAAAGTGATGGCTTGCAAAATTATGCAATTCAATTTAAAAGTTTACAAAAATCTAAACAGTTCATTCTGCTTTTGAGCGAAATAAATCTTGTACTCGTGTCAGATGCAAAAATTTAACAAAATGAATGCGGCAGTTTTCTGCAATTAACGATCTAAATATAGGACTTGTTTTGAAAACACAAGTGCCCACTTGTTACAAAAAATGAGTTTTTATGCGTTTACCCTTTTTCCCATTTATCAAAATTTACGTCGTTCTAATTTTCTGTGAAGTTATGAATTCATTTAAAAAAAAGTTTCTAAAGTTTAATGGGTTTTTGAGCGGTTAACATGATCTTTTATTTGGTCTAATGCACTTTACAATTATTATAAACAATAAGAGTACTTGTTAGTCGCTCTTTCAGTAAGGGTCAATTGACATAAATGAGTATTAGAGTTTTTAATAAATTGATTCTAACTATATTTAAAAAATAAAAAGTTTGAATATATTAATTTTGAAATTAGTTATTAATGTTGTTACGGACCACCGCTTCCCTCAGTTCGGCGGGAAACTTGGAGACACTTGAAACCGGCAGATCCTAGCGCGGCACGGCTCGTATTACTGGCCGGTTCTCAAGAGTTTTCTGTTGAGGTTTCATGGGAATAGTGTACCTCCTGCCTGGAGTTCTGCCGATCTCCAGAAGGAAGGAAATGATAAGGAGACAACGAGCGGGCAGTCTTGACCCGGGGACCAAGGGAAGAACACTCACTAACTCCTCCCTCTCTCTCTCTCTCGCCATAATAAAGAATCAACGTGAATCTCGGAATTGACATCACTTGCCCCCCTTTCACATCCTTACCACACGTAACATTATTTATTATTTATAATTTATTATAAACAGATCACCAAATAACCTGAAAAAATTTAAATTAATCGAAAATCAATAATAATCATCTCCTAATCAGGTAAATTTCATTCGTCCAAAACAAAATTCTTAGGCGCACATCTACAACTACTTCGAACTCGTTCTACAAGTTCCATTTAACAACAGGCGAAACATACTCGTCTCGTTCAACTTCCGCGGAAATCAATATATGCTTATTCAAGCGTGACAAACAGCCGCAACATCTTGGAAATCCCCTTCAGACTCCTCGAGCTCTCGGATTCCATCGCTAAGGAACAAATAACCAAACAGCCAAACTCGGTCAATTAGCGCCCAGAGCGACGCGTGCGAGCCTCATTATGCGCAAGAAAATTACGCTGTGCAGCTAATTTATATTGCCGCGCGCGTGGTGGGGAAAAAAATCGGGGTCGCGTAATAAAATAGGGATCGAATTAGGACGAGAAACGGGGCTTTTCTGCCAGGAGAATTTTGTTTTATTGCGGTTTTTATTGAGCAGGGAATCTTCTTACCGAGAATCCGAACATTTTGTTATGAGAGGATAGGGTTTTATGGGCGAGGGAAAAGGATAAAAATATGGTTTATTTACTTATTAGTTTGAGAACATTTTTTTCAGCCGATTACTGTATAAAGCTTTGATTTTTTACAGATATTTTTTGCTTCGAAAACTCGCATATCTCAATTACTACGCTAAGTCGTTTACGAACATTTTTCCGGTTTTTTATAATGTTTTTAATGTATTGAATTTAATATACTGTATAAGACAAAGATTCTGTTAATATTTGAGATAGAAAAGTTATCATAAGATGGTAATACCAATATGATTACGTTTGTCATCAAGAAAAATAATAATGTGGGGGACCGAAAGTAGGAAGACAGAAGTGAGTGATGGTTATAAAAATAAGAGAAAGGGACTATCAGCGTATTTGAAATCACATATGAAAATGTCAAAGTAGATATAAAATACTATTCTCAGAATCATTAATAGTTGTGCAAAACGAAACTGAAACTTTTCTATTTGTAATTTTATCTTTTTTATTTTTTATTTTATTATAAATTCTGTTTTACTTTAGAATTATTTTCTGATCAAATTATTAAGGTCTGAATATTTTCTAATACTACTACTAGAAACAGTACAAAACATTTTTAACATCTAATTATTTTTTCACAGATATTTATTCAATTCTCAGATGAAATTTATTTATTTTCTTACTTCAAAAAGCGACTGTAAAGTATCAAAACTCGCGTTTTCATAATGAATTCCAAAAAAGCGAGAACCGAGTAAACTGAAAAAACAAATCAGTTTAGCTTGTGTTATATCAGCTTCCACGCGTCAGGTCATGTGACTCGCCACACGTTATTTACTGTTGCTTGCATTTCAAGGAGATGTTTTCCCGGTTTTTCGAAACCACATATTGTTTTTATTTCCATTTTCCATTTTACCTGTAAAATTTTTATTGAAATAGGTTTTCGGCGTTCCGTAGTTAATTTGGATATTTTTATCGTGCTACAGAAAGACAGGCGTAACTAATAATATTGATTTAAGATTTGTATTTAAAAAAAAAGTGTTATTTAAAAATAAAATTAAAATTTTAAAACTGATTTTTAGTTTATATAATAAATGAATAATTAATTATTTCGATACAACTAAATATTTAATGTACGTTTACTTTTTCAAGCTCTGTAGTAAAAAAGAATTCCAGCTCGAAGATAATCGTCCGCTTGTTAGTCCTTTAAAAATAAACGCCATCTCTGCTCTCCCATATCGTGGCGTAATTGAAATTCGCTTTCCCTTTTGTGTATAATATGCCGCGCGGAGGCATTTCCGAGCGGTTTTGTTAAAAATTTACGCTCTGGGCGAGAGACTTGACTCTCGCCGGACACAAAGAACGTTGTGGTCGCGCTCGGAAAATTGACTGGGACGGCCGCGTAATTGGCATTTTCAGCCGCTTCTTTCCACGGTTTGCGATTGCCTTTTTGCAGGACTCGGATTTTCAGCTTTCACGGCGACGGGATTTTCTGGATGGGTTTTTGTTCAAAAACTCTCGGGTGCCGTTTAGAATTCGTAATATTTGTAATTAGGAGGGCGAAAAGCTTGCTTGCATTGAATTAAATAAACAATTTATTTCGCAGTTTAAAAAGTTTTCTTCATTTCGTAATAAATTAATATTATTTTACATTTGTCATCCAACTAAATTCTGGTTGTTTTAAAACTACATCGTAGATTTAAGACTTATGGCAGAATTTACACACGATCTTTTCTCTAGAGAAAAGCAAGAGTGCTTACGTAGAAAGATGTGCTGCGGTATTTCTTTGGGTAAGCGGGTTAACTTCAAATCATGTAATTTGTCGTAGTAACTATTTGTAATATTTATTCGCGTAAAAAATTTAAAATTAAATTTTTACCATTTACTTATAATAGTTCTATCTATGTTTTAAAACTTTTAAACTTTGACCAAAGGTTTGTAATTAGTAGTAACAAGAACAACGTAATCTCTTATGCTTTAAGCCAGTTAGGATTTCTTGTAAGCATTAAATAAACAATCACCTAGAAAAGATAATCGCGAAGTATTTTTTTAATCAAGTAAGTTAAATGCATGCATAAGACGACTGCAGCTTAATGTAACTAACTTTAGTCCGGTGATCACACAAAGCTTCAAAGCATCTCCTTTACTCGAAAATTCAATATTATAGTGAAACCGCAAAACGACTGAAAAATCCGCAACTATTTGCGGCAGTGCGAAATCGCATATGGATTTTATATTTTTAGCACCGAAACCCTGGAGGAGCCGGAAATTGACCTTTCAAATTCTTTTTGCTCCTCGCGATTCCGACGCTATTCAGTCGAAAATTGTAGTCAATTTTACCGCGAAATAGAATTATCAAGCGCTGCTTTGTGCTACAAAAATTGACAATAACAGTATGAAGCCCGGCTAACGACAGGTGTAATTTTGCGAAAACAGACTCTCTCCCGAGGAGCGTCTAATCCTCGAATAGAAAAATTCGATAGGTAAAGCGTCTCTCCGGATGCAGCGGCGCGCGCTTTTCCATTTCTCCGCGCGCAAATCCGTTCGGGGCTTTTTTTAAGCTGCGCCGTGAAAAGCGAGTATTAGAACGAGCTGCGCGAGCGACTCTTCTCCCCTTTCGGGCTGATGGAAAAAAGAATGACGCGCTAATAACGCTTTTTATTCGCGACGAATCAGTGCCAGCAAATCTGTTTATAACGGCCGCTCGGCTACTTAGACCCGAACTTTTTTCAACTTTTTGCAAGATTTTCGACCAAATGGATCTATAACTGAAAATTATTTAACATTGAAAATGAAACGTTTTATTTGATTTAAGTTTCATTTGCAAATTTATGATTGAGAGTTAAAAAACACACACATTTTAGATTTATATGAGCATTTCTGTTTAAAAATATAGATGTGACAAAACTAATATTAAAATTTAGGTAAAACAAAGCTATTCTCTGTATAGGTATCAAGAACTGGAGTACGAAAAATGAGAGGCACACGAAGCTCGCAAGGTCAAGGATTCCAATGGATTTATTGACTGGTGCAATACAAAAACGATAGATTCTTTCATCCTGCTTTCAAAATTGAGAATAGTCATTCAAGGTTCCTTCCAATCTCTCTGTCAAAGTAGAAGTTTATTTAATAAATGTATTAAATTGAATTGACTTATTAAGTAGCTTTATACCCGAAACCAAAAGATTCATGTTCTTTAATAAAAAGTTTGAATAAAAAATTCTGCATGAAGAAACTTGAATCTGCTTTACCAGCAATGTTCGCGAGTTTTAGGTGGTTAAAAACTATTTCGTACACGACTGCTTTACAACTATTAACTTTTAAAACAATTCGACAATAAAATCGTTCACTATCATTCTTTAACAGCATTATAATAAAAATCTTCATAAATCAATGGTTCGACATTAGGCAAAACGATTCAGAACCTGCTGCGAAGCAAATTCAAATTAAAAAACGAGCGTTCCGGCACCTCAGTAGTTTATTCCACACACTTGACATTGTTCGAAGGGGGACCAAGAGGACGAAAATCCGCTGTAGAAGCAGCAGTTAGTTTTTCCTCGCCGTTCCCGAATGTACCGCTCGGCCTCCAGCCCTCGGGAAAACATTGCGAAGAAAATCTGCTGACTCCGCGGTTAGTCATCAATAAGTGAAGAGGTTACCAATATGCCGCTCGGCGTGTTGGAAATTAGAATTATGAGGATGGAGATTTCGTTTATTGTGGTTTTCAATTTTTTTTAATAAAGTTAGTTCGATGATAGAAGTAAAAAACTTGCAAAGATGACAAAATTTTAGAAGGATATTGTGGGAGCTTTTTTCGTTTGATAGGGCACGAAACTTAACATATTAACACTAAATTTCTGTAATAAATAATTCAAAGTTAAAAAAAAGTAAGTTTTAAAAGAACAGTTGAATTGTGCAAATTCAAAAAGGCTTTTACAAATGAATATTTACTTCACTTCAAGATCAATTTAATTTCATCAAGGACAAATAAATAAACTAGATTAGTTCCTATACTTCTCAAAAGAACGATTGGACTGTGCAAATTTCAAAAAAGCTTTCACAAACCAATATTTACTTCATTTCAAGATCAATTTCATCAAGAGCAAACAAATAAACTAGATTAGTTCCTGCACTTCTCCACTGAATTTTCCAAGAAAAACTTATCAATTTTTTCGCCGCATAACGTCGAGGTCGACATCTAAACGGAGTCAAATCCCCGAAAAGCAACGATCTCCATTACCGAAAAGACCCGAGCCATCGATCCTAATTGAAAAAATCAACTCACAAACGAGGCGAAGCAGGAATAACCGAAAGCCGTCAGCCAATACCCGCCGCCCACTTGAGTTTGCCCTCCCCCCAGAGCCTCGGGTCCACCTGCATCACGTAAGGCTCGGCGCTCGAGTGCAGCGTCCACATCAAATTCATCGCTGCCCAAACAGTCCGAGCAACGTTCCGCCAATATCGCGACGACAAATATAAACGGCGCCGCCTGCGGGCTTTTTTCCACGCCGCAAATCGCTCTAATTAAAACTGATTTCTCGGTGTCGTGGACGAAAAGGCTTTTTACTGCGAGCTTTAGGAGAAGCCAGCAGCTCATTTTTGAGCTAATCCTGCTAGGATTTGCCGGCTGCTACGAGGAAATATCGAGCTTTTGAGCGATACCGAAATCCGTTCACGTAGAATATAGATAGTGCCGGGCGATGTCAGATGCTCTGTTGATTTTCTGGTTTATGGAAGTTTAGAAATTTCGTTGTGAGTTAATTAATTTAGGGTTATTAAAGGTTGATTGCTTCTTTGTGATTTCTCTAAAATATTTGTACAAAAATGTCAATTTATAGTTTTTTATATTATTGAATAAATATAATTCATAAATTTAAAAAATCCTTATTTTATAGAGTATTAAATTCAAGCCTAATAAGCACATTGCATTCATTAGTGAATAATTGATTTCATTGAAATTTGATAAACTTGATTAACGTATTACAATTTATCGAAAATCGGTTATTTATAAGAAAATTTTAATATTCTGAAAAGCAGCGGCATCAAGGTGTCATAAAGCGACTAATCGAGCAAAGCCGATTTAACGATATGTAAACGATGTGCTGTGTAATTAATATACGAGGCAAATACAAACTTATAATGAGACGCGGTGAAGCTTAAATATGTTATAAGGCTGTACTTATTAATTAGGAAAAACCTATCGTGCTAATTCGATTTTCATTACAGTTTAAGTTCCAAGTTTTGCAATGATAACAAATTAAGTTCTCGTAAATATCTACCTTAAAAAATTCTACTTATAACTCACAAAGCACTTTAGCATAAATTTTGAAGATTACGCAGTGTATTTTCGATTGAAGAAAATTTAATTTGACATTGTGAAACTAGATCTTTTACAACTGAAAGTAGTAACGCTTTGTAACGCTTTTATATTTTTTAGCTTAAAAAACTATTTTATATAATGTAACCATATAGCAACCCTATCATAAAAAAAAAGCAAAGTACTAAAATCTTCCCTAATAAATTCGGTGTATCTTTTACCCTCGGTGAGAAAAAAAGTGGCCACTTAAGAAATCGATAAATAAGGCTGAGCCCGCAGCTCAGAATTTCGATGTCGTCGCAACTTCTGCGGTTATAACCCCCTCGATTATAAATCTGGTCCCTTTTTTTCTCGCGCCTTTAGTGCATTAAAGCAGTGCCATTGTTTTAGATTCACTATTTTAATGTCGTAATAAATTATTAGCTGACTGATGACTTGCTTTTATTTTATTCATGCGAAATTCTAATATATTAATATATAGTATAATAATAAATAATATATCAAAAAATGAACACTAATTAATATTAACATTAATTATTAAAAGTTATTATATAAATTATTATAAAAAATATTTAAAATATTGAAAACCATAATCGTTAAAAATCATTATAACGTAATCTTAAATCAAATTCATGCAATACTGTTTCTAAACTCTAATTAAGCTCTATTGAACTAATAGTTTCCCACTGGCCATAGATGGCAGGCGCAGACAAAATTTATACACAATTCCGAGCATGAATATGCATGAATAGAGCGCGTATAAAATTACACATAATTCCGGGCAAATAACTTACTGTGCAAAGCCATTATAGCCATTCGCTCCCAGCCAACACAAGCCGCTCGGATAAGCATCGAACATTACAAAAATTTCAGATTTTGCATTTTCGATTACTTCTTTCGACGCGACTTTCGCACACTTGTATATTTGCTCGCGTTGCTTGCTTCATCATATATTGGCAGCGGAAATATGCTTTTATTCATATGCGAAGTTATCTGGGATGCTTGCGAAAATTCATCTGGTTACGACCCTGAGAATTTGGGATATTTGAAAAACAAAACAGGGAATTCTGTCCGTCTCAGTTTATTCTGACGCGATCGTAATGAAATCTCTTGTCGACAAATCCTGACATTTTTGCAAGAATGATCTTTTTAATATTAAATTCATGTTACATTGCAATCGTTTATTTAAAACAAGGTTTGCGCAATTCGGTACAGGTCAGAAATTAACTTTTAATCGCTGCTTTTACTGTACACATAATTTACGCGAGCAGTTAAAGAAAAAATTTGAGTATTGCAGTTACGGCACATAATGAAATGTATATAACTGTTGCTGTACTAATCCATAATTTTGTATCACTTGTTATTTATATACAAAATGTAAAACAAAAAGAGGGTAATAAAATATAAAAAATGAAGAAGGTTTAAACACATCTTTTTATAAACAGATGTAAATATAAATTAAGTTTAAGAATATAATAAATTTTGGGAATTAATGCAATACACAAAAAAATAATGTATTGAATAAATAAAAAAAAAGCTATAAAAATAAAATTTGAAATGAAGTATGCAAAGAAACATCGGTCAATCGCGCATCCTTCAGTTTGTCAAACAATTTACGAACAATGTTCATCCACCTAAGCTTATCCCTCCCCAAAATCTTTTAATACTTCTTAATTTTCCAGCGGAGGAATCGCTTATCTCTCCTCGCGTTCAAAGCAGTCAGCCGTAGCTCCTCGTCCCAACTATATTTATGTATATTTATTCACCGTTATGCACTGCTCTTCCTCCCCTCGGAATTTCGAAAAATTCCCTTCTTTCCAGAGGCTATATTCCTTTCTCTCTCTTTCTCTCTCTCTCTCTCTCTCTTCCCCCGTAAAGCTGGAGGGTCAATCTCAATCACATTACTCGGCTCAATTCCAATAAATAATCCTCCCCCCGTAATCTCGAAGAGGCAAATCAAGTCTTCTTCATCTTCCACTCGTGTAATACACGCCGAATAATGGGGCAATAATGTCGGGAGGCTTCGTTTTTCTTGCAGTGGAAAGATAGTTTGATTTGGATGCTTTCTTTCCTTTTTTTATTTTGAGGAGAATAAGTCGTCGTTTGCTGAAAAAAGAAGCTTTTTTTTGAGAGAGGAATGAGCCCCTGTTTAGTTTTTTATACGTCTCGTTCCTTACATGGTTCAGAGGCACACCTGTCTCATACATATTCTGGAAATTTTTCGGGCCGATAAACGTTTGCAACTAAATTGAAAATTAATCTTGAAGAGCCATTAAAGATGGTATAGGTGGATATGATATAGTACATAAATTTAAAAAAATTTAATAATTTACCAACGTTTGAAGTAGTTTTATTTATGTCATATTTTATCTAAAATTATTCTTTTTCAATTTTCAAAAAATCCATACCAAAATATGACAAAGTTACCAATAAAATATACAATAATCATACAAAAATTTTATTTCAAAACGACATTTTTTTTCGTTTTTACAGAGATTTCCTTCTTTACACTAAAACATATGAAGTATTTCGATTTAAATATGAATACAACATCATACATAAATATCTGCAGCGCTTCAAATTTCCGCATCTTCAAGTTTAATTCAACGACAACTTCTATACAAGCTTTTTGAATTATAACATAATAAAAGCATATCTGAATGCTTTAAAAATTGATCGATAGCTTTCAAAGTGTACCAAAAGACTCGTTTATCTTGAAAATATAAAAATTGAATAGCTATTCATCCAAAAATGATTTTGAAAATATAAAAATGTATGTTTGCCTTCCATTCACTAAAGTTATATTAAAAGAATAGCCATAGCTTATAACTTTGCACATAATTATTACTTATTTTAAACAATTTACAAATTAATATGTTATAATTACGTCTACTTTTCAAGATATTCGTTCAAAATTTTGAGAGAACATAGAGAAACAACACATAAAAATGTTAGTAGCAGTGTTTCTGCAAAAAAATCGTCAACGTCGAACATCCTCTGTGTGCATAAAAAGTTTTTGGAAATTTTGAAAGACTCGAATTCCGACGGAACAAAATTTTAGGTTACACGATTTTTAGAATTGGAATAAAAATATTTGTGAAGACAGCTAAACTTTTATCAAATTCAACTGTAAATTTAAAGTTATTTCTATTTTTTGAAAAATTTTAAAAACACGCCTTTCAATATTTGTCAAGCTCTACTAAAATGCGGAAAAATTAATAGAATCAATGTTTTCCTATAGTCTATATATAATAGAATTAAAGCAGCTCTTTTTAAGTTATTTTAACTATATTCTATAGAAATTTCAAAACAGTGTACAGTATATTTTTGCCCATATTAACATTAAAAATAGAATATTGAATATTGATGAAAGGCTTAACGTCTAAGAAAATTTTAATTAAATTAAATAACTTTAAAGCTTTATTTATTAAGTTTGAAAAGATGCATAAAATGACCTTTTAAATTAAGTAATCAGATAACTTGTAATGCATCATAATGACTAATTAACAAAGTTTAAAAATCGACCCGAGAACCATCTTACAATCTGTTCAACCTCAAATTCTGTCGAAACTAACAGCAAAAAGATCCTTCTACACCCTCCCCTCTTTTTTTCCCCATCATCTCAAGTGACGTTCCTCCACCTTAATTAACCCCACCTCGTCCCGGGGCCTAAAAAACCTAGAAACTTCCCTCTCCTCGTGGAAAAAGCGCGAAATCCCCCGGCAGCTCTTTGGCCGGGGCTGACAAAAGTGTCGGCGGCGGCTCCTTTGATTAACGAACTATCGGCGCGCTCGGGCCGCTCGAGTGTGTCTAAAGCCGGCGGCCGCAGAGTAAACTGCGCGGAGAGCTGCGGACGCGCGTCATCGAGGACCAGCTCTCTCTCTCTGCTTTTATTGAAGGCCGGAGTTCTCTTGCGAAGCTCCAACTCGAGCCTCGAGCTGATTTTTGACGTACTTTATGGCCGGAAGATAGATTAACCTGGTCGCAATTGTGGGGTTGTTAGGAGGTGTTTTTTACGCGGGCTTCTTTTAGATTAAGTGGAAAACAGGGCTGTTTAGTTTATTTGAAGGAAAGTTTAGTTTAGTTATTTTTGAAGGAAAGTTGGAAAGTATTAAATAATATTGAAGCGATCGAATTGGGTTTGTTCAATTACTCCCGGTTCACTTCTACAAGCCTCTTTTAACGGTTGATTGAAAATAGTCGAAGGAAGGTAAATAATCGAGAAGATACTTCAAGTTATCCAATAAGTTATGGTAAGAACACGTTTGTTTTTATTAGATGAATTGTACAAAATAAACTTGTTTTTTTTTCTGAATGATAAAACATATATGATATATATGATATATATATATGATAAATATGTATCTAACTTTCATATTCGACATTTTAAATAAGGAAGCAGAAGAGAGCAGATTCACTAACATCTTTAGTAGAATAAACAATAAGAGTTAAATGACGAACAAAGCTCTGTCTTAGGTTTGCAAGGCGATGTTGTTTGACTAACTTTTGCTAAAGCGGCGCGTTGATTGTCAGGGGGGCGATTTCAAAGTCCAAATTCGATTTGCCGGATGCTCGCGGCGTAACAAAGTTTTTATCGAGGCGATAGGCACGGAATTCGAAATGAAAAATCGAAACGAAAACTCGATCGTGAAAAGACTCGTTAATCAATCGAGCAGATGTTCGACTGTTGCGTTGATTGAATTTGTCAGCTGTTAATTGCACGCCATTGTTGTTTTTATTTGCTGCCGTTCAACGTGTTTGTACGGTCATTATAGCTTAAATGATATGATACAAATAAATTTTACCCATTTCTAAAGAGATAATTAAATGTTGACGTTAACATTTTGCAAATGTTGATAAATAGGATCAGTAGCACAGTAAATAATAATATTAAAATAAAAATTATGTGTGTTATAAACTTGAAATTTCTGTTTTATATAACAATACACTGCATAAAATAGCCGCTACACTATCTCCCAATTAACTGCGCCCAATAATTTAAATAAAATCGATCATCCCCTCGAAATTGAAGCGAAGGCACGAAATTGAAAAAAAAGGCAGTTTAACCGAAGCGATCGTAAAAGGGCTCACCTGATATCCGTCGTAAGTCCAGGAGGCCCACTTGAGCATACAGCGCTGCTCGTCGAAGGGGAAGTACTCAACGTCGATGTCGCAGCTGCTGCGGAAGATGCCGTGGCTCAGCCAGACCACCTCGCCCGTATGGCTCACGATCACGTTCGTGTTGATTACCGCTGAGCTGTACTGCGGATCGGCACTGTTGGGTAGTTTTACGCGAGGATTAGATGAGTAGATTCTTTTCTTTTGGGTAGGAAGAATAAGGAGCATTTCAGGGGCTGACTTTGAGGGGAGGGGATTGAATGGAAATTTTATTTTTATCCATTTTCATTGATTGTAAGAATTGAACGAAGAAAGATTGTCTTTGGTTTTTATTAAATTCGGCAAAATGATGATAGGGCTTTGTTAATTAAATTTTAAAGGTCTCCATTTCTCGAAATAAAAATATTACAACGTTTGGAGTTCAGTTTTAGGTCATACAAGTCGGCTCTTTCTGCAAACAAATGCATTGGGTTAATAAACTTTTTCTGTTTAATGCAGAACCTTTACGCAGTGTATTGAGATACTTTTTAAAGTATAGCACTTTGATTAACGGATTTGAAGAAATGAAACCAATATAAAACAATTCTTCATTTTCGTATTTCTGAACATTTTTCCTCTAGATTTATAGTAATATAAATAAATGTTAATTTTTTTTTTATTTTAAAACATAACAAATAATTCCATCTTTTTCTAAATTCTTGACAAATGCAACATCTAAAAGTAAACTGAAGCGAATTTCAGTAACTCAAAAAAATTATAAACTCTTGAAGTTTAAGAAAAGCACCAATTTCTAAAGATACTTTCAAAAATTTACTCTGCCAATTATTAAAAGAAACTAAATTAAAACTTCAAAAATTACAAATATGGAAAAAGTGGTATATATTCGAAATCCTGTTAAAAATTTTTACATAGATAAAAGGAATGTAAAAATTTTTTCGCATAATTCAATAATAGCAAGACTGCACAAGTGAGGCCAAAATTTTACTTTTCACGTGCGAATTTTCAGCATCCATTTCCATATGCATGCATATAGACACACTTTCTATGTAAATTCGTTTTATTCTTTTTTGGCTACACCATCGATCCGAAGAATAATTCTGTTTATATTTCATATTTTCCTTTAGACCAAAGAGCCTGTCCCCTTTAATGTTTTCGTTCACTTTCTATTTTCGCTTACTTTCACTTTTTCCTAAAATTTTCTTCTCGCTTATACAAAAAATAACAAACTGTATTTAGTTCAGTTTGAGATTTACCTTTAATATATAATATACTTTTCATTCTATTCCAGCAAGTAAAGAATATGGTTAGTTGACCTAGATTTCCAAGTCGAACGTGTAAATTCTTTTAATTATTTGCACTTCGTAATCCCAACTATGAGATAGTCAAGTTTACTATGCACTTAGTCCCCTTGAGCACTTAATGCGAACTAAACCAAGGGATAATAAAGCGGCTTGGTGATCATTGCTTTATTAGAAATTCCACACCTAAGCATAAGTAAATTATTGCGTATCCGCGACTTGAAATCACTGGATAATTACTGGGTAAACTGTGTTGTTCATTCACTTTTTTTAATAAACTGAATTGTTTATTTTTAAATCGATTTTAATAAAAAGTATTGATAAACCAGAAAATAGTCAGATGCATTTTTTATTGCTTGATAAATATCCTTTTTTCTTCTGTATTCCGTTCAATGTTTCCAACTGGTTTCATAATCGATATCATCTTTAGAAATTATTCAAGCACAATACATCCCTCAGTCATAAAATTCCTGAGGTACTGATTTATTCCCCGTTGTTCTAACTCCATAGCGAATAAAAACTGCAATAAAATGCACATTGAATCAAATTTAACGAGTTTACAGGCCCGAGATAAAATATTCGCATAAACGGCCGGGTAAAACACAACGCCGCGACACGAAAACATGCAATGCCTAAGAACTCGCCTTCATATTCGCGGAAAATAATTAATCGCACTCGCGGGGGGGTCAAAAGCCCCTTTTCCCAGATCGCCGAACCAGATAACCGTCGCGGAAAGTTAATTAAAAAGTTCGTTTAAACGGCGTTTTACGCGGGAATTTACAAGAATTGATTTTCCGACTGTTTATGCTCGTAACGAGAGGATTTAATTTAATCTCCCCGGCCGCGGCGAACTAAATGGTAGTAACGCGCTGACAAAGAAGAAGCCGACGTTCCTCGTCGAGAAAAGTTTCGAACACAATGAGACGTAAAACATTAGAGGTATATATTTAAATTTAAATTCAAACGACTTCTTTCGAAGCTCCGGGCGGAAATGCTCGTTAAGCATGCGATCGACTTGCTTTTACTTTGCCCCGCTCGAGCGGAGCTTTCTTTTTTATTCCGTCCGACCGAATAAAGAACTTTATGCACGTTAAAGAGAATGCGTCGCCGTATCGCCGGCTTTTTTTTCCAGAAAACTCGATTGATGGAACTGCAAACAAATAACTGCGGAATTGCGAGAGAGTGGAGCAGTAGCGCTTTATGCGAAAAATTAATCTATTCAGCTTCGTTCGAGTAAATCATTATTCATTCAATTAATCCTACAGTGGTTTTACAAGCAGTTATTTGAATTACAGTAACCTGCACCGCGCGAATAAATCATGCAAGTAGTCCGCGCAACAAAGTCTCCCACGTCCTACCCCACCAAGCAGCAATTTACTCCGAAACTGCACATAAAACACGCTCTTCCTCGGGCTCCTCCGGCGAAATCCCCGAAAAAAAAAATTCAGCTCGAGCCGCTCGCTATCGCAGCTATCGCGCTAATTTCCGTTTATACGCACTCGATTCGCCGGGCCTCCGAACGAGGCGGAGGTTGCGACGCTATCGCCCGCGGCCACGTCACTTTAACGAGCGGGAAACGTACGCGCGAAGAATGCGCCCGATGGATCGCCCCCGGCGGGGGAGCGCATTTTAAGCCGGCCAGATTAGGCGCGCCAGCGATTTATGAATGTCAAAAGAATTTATTGGCCGAGATTAAGTGGAGGAAGTCAGCCGCCGAGGCGGATACTCCGGGAGGGGACGAAGTAAGAGTATAATTGTTCGACTGCTGAAAAAACACAGAAAATGAAAGTCACTATTTGCTATTGAAAACTGTTTTTATTTATTTGAAATTCAAATATTTACAAGCTGGAATTGGAAGGCAAGATAAATCATTCAAACTAATCTGATGTAACTGAGAAAAACGGGAGATAAAAATTTAAATAGGATTAAGTGAAAACGATCAGTTTTTGGTCAGCCGTTCGTGTCGTATTTTTTAATTCAGATCGAAGTAAATTGACTTTTATCTGGATCCTTTAATATATTATATTAAACATTACGGCCTTCGAACAACGAATAATCCGTAAAATATTTTCCAAGAAATATTTTTTTTTTTTAAGTAATTAAAAACCACATCATCTGTAAAAACTCTTCATTGAAGGATGAGTCAATTAATCACTATTCTTGCCACACCGTACGATAGAAATTTCAAAATTTTTTGAACGACATGTGACAAAGTTAGATCAAACTTCTGAAATTTGTTTACACTTGACTGAAGATAAAGTAAAGAGAGGTCAAAGTTTCGTCGGCAAAAAGCTAATGCTGGTCCCACTTAATCCCGTCATAGATTTATGGACTGAAAGTTAAAAAAACGAACATTCCATTATCTGGGCTTTATTTAACTTGAATAGAATTTTTTGCTTCTTTATATTTCCCTTTTATTTCATAACCGTCGTTGTTAACGTACTTTGTAAAGTGGAACAAAAACATGCAGTTTTGAAAGATGAAATAATTTCAAACATTTTTTCGAACCGTCAAGCTCAAAACATCGTTGTTTAACTTAAAATATCATTTTACCAACGCATTGTGGAAGAAGCTCTCGGAATACATTTACATAAATTTCTCACGTAAAAAGGTTAGCAGTCTTCGTAATGGACACAATGACTGAAAGACTGAAAAGTGTCATTTTGCCTTTTTTAGCGTCCCATATTAAATACTTTCCTGACCTACTTTTTCTATATATCATTAGATTGTACAATTGCATTTGTAATTTATTTCTATCGAACTAAAATTCAGTATCTAAATTTATCGAAATTCATTGCTATCAAAGAACCTACAAATTGTGTTTACATGCATCCTTATATTCAAACGTATTAGCCTCTGGAAAGGTAAACTCATTGAAGGCACGCGGAAAGCAATTTTACCCGCAATAAAATAAAAAAGCCTCGACAATAGGCTTCGAGCCTTTGCAAAAGCTCTTGTTATTAGTCGGAAGGAAACCTTAAGAGCGTCTATGGTATACTCGACGGTGTTTTCCTTCCTGGAAGAAAAACTTTCTTAAAATAGAAATAATATTAACTTGTACAATATATTGAATCAATTTACACCATTTTTGAACCTTTGCAATGTTGGGTATTAAATTCAGTAGTGTAGTTTGTTTCATAATCCCCTAGAAAATATGGTATCGGTCGATTTTATTCGGACTTAAACTCGATTTTTGCGTCTCCCTTGGCATAAACTACTCCTTCTGATCAAAACGAAATGACGAAAAAAGCGCAACTTACTTGTTATACAGAATGGTGTCGGGCCGCCAAACGCGATTGTACGGCACACGGATAACTCGTATACCCGCGAACTCCGAGGCATTCCACTTGAGGTGATGGTCCGTCCAGGCCTGCGTCAGCCAGCAGTTCGTCGTCAGGATCTGGTTCTTCTCGTCCTGCGCACAGAGGGAGAAAGGAACCGTCAGTCGGGCTGCGATCGAGCTTTACCTATATCGGGCTTGTTTGGCTCCCTTTTCGAAACTTCGATTCGAGCCCTTTGAAGCGGTTCTGAATGGGAAAATGAGTTCGAGGAATCGAGGGAAGAGGCCTTTTACCCCTTGGACGGACAAAGTTTTTCGATATTCTTTCGGGAAATTAAACTTGGGAAACTGTATATATAACAGGAAATCCTTTCGAGACTCGGGGAGAAATGCAAGTGAGGACTATCACACACTTGTCTCCTAAAGCATTAAAAGTCCGTCAATTAAACGATGCTTTCGACGAATCTGACTGAAAAAGGTTTTTTGTAAACTTAATTATAAAATCATTGTAGTAAGCTTTTTGAATTCTATATAATTTAAAATTGAAATTTATGATAAGTAAATGATCATAAGGTCTTGTTTTGTATGTACTATTGACCCTGCATATTGCAGGAATCGCTAAACTGCGTATTATTCTGATTATAGTCACATAATGCAAAGATGATTACAGGATTGCCCGGGACAATGTAGTGCCTAATACCTATCCGAGTGCGTACGGTATAGATCCTTAATAGATACTGAAGCAGATCTTCCAAATCCATAATTGACTCCCGAAATACCTCATCGACGCAATCTCATCATGTGCTGTTGACGTAGAGTTTTAAAGAAATCAATTTTTTGTTATAAAAATACGGAACGTCGAGCTTTTAATTTCCATTCTGATATTTTGAAACAATTCAATTACGTAGAAGAATAAATAACACTATGCTTCGATCCCCGCAGAAAAAAAATCATCCCATACAGCTCGAAATCTACAATTATCGAGAGAATCTCCCAAAAGTTCATTACCGCGTGAACATCGCCTTATTTTTACTCTCCGGCTTGTAATTCTAAAAATAATAAGCGGTTTAAAAAAATTTAAAGCGCCGGGCATTCAAAAATCAATAATCGATACGCCGGCGGTTCGCGCCTTCTGACGCACACATTCAAATTTCAACCTACAAAGCCTGTTCTGCAGATAGGAGCTGTACTTATATTGGTATGAGCAAGGGTTAAATTCGAACGTGTCGCTTCGGAATACGTCATTCTGAGCTAATTACTTTTTAAGGGATTCCGATGAGATTAAGCTTTCCTCGTTCCTCGTATCGTTTTGCGGTTTGAGAAAATATTTAGCGGCTCAGAATTAGTGACGGTTAGTTACCGAGAAATTCTTTGGCTGGTAAAAAATTCAAGAGACAAGTTTTTTGTAAATACAAAGTAACTGATAATATTCCAAAAACCAATTGTGATGGTAAGTCATAAATCGTGCTGGCTAATGAATTAATCAAATGAAATTTAGGATTTCACTATGCTAATGGAAAATTGAAGTGTAGCAAAGCGATGTAGCTATTTAATCAATTACCAGAACTTAATCACTAACGATTTGTACTTAGTCCTCTTTAACTGACTGTTATACAAATGCGTGGATTCTTCGTCATAAATCGCAAGTAATGTGAAATTACTTTTAGGCGATTATCACTTGTTTTGCATATATGAAGAAACATTATCGTGGAACGATTGAAATACGCATTGAATACCCATTTGGATTAAAAGCCTTACATTCCATTACATAATTTTGCAAAATTGCGCAAAATCGCTTTATGAAGTTTGAGAATTATTGGATCTAATCCTAATTTATGTCTTGTAATTCATCTCCGCGCATTTCGAATGTAAAAGATTAAATCTAAAATTATTTGACTTTTAAAAAAATTAGTTTTTGAATTTCTTACATTTAAATTTATTCTTTATGATTTTGTTATGTATTTTTATAAAAAGAATTGATTAAATGAATCAGAGTTATAGGTTCAAAGCATCACCTCTTTTGCAGCTTCCCTTTTTTGCAGCAATAACTTTAAAAAAAGCAATTTTAAACATCATAAGAAGTTTTTTATGTTCGAACCTTACACACTTATATTGGCCGTAAAGTTTCATAAACTGACTTGGTTCATGAACTTATTATTAACTAATTCTATATAGTAAATTCAACATCAATCATTTCCACTCTCCACTCCGCAATTCTTCAATGTAATTCTTAATGAACGCTCTAGTTTACTCATGCAACTAATAAACTTTCGGAAGCTGATATCTGAGAACTGTAAAAGGCGGCTACAAAAATTTCGAGACACAAAACTCTGCAAAGGCTTTCACCATTGCCGACAGAGCTCCCAGCATATCTCCGAAGGAAGTCGCTATCTTTACTTTTACGGTCGACATGAATTCTTGGGCAGGGCTACGACATGTGTCGGGTCAGGCGAAAGGTTCAATTCCTGCTTTTATAAGCCGTAAAAGACGCCGCGGGTCATTTAGCATCTTGAACTCCCACTTTAACGCGCAGCCTCCTAAAGCGCCGCGACGTTTACCATTTAATCTGTGCCCGAGAGTCGATCTGTGTCTCGATGCCGCTGCGGTAGTTTTAGAAATTTTACGCGGCGAGAGCTTCTATTTTTATTAGAAGTCGAGAGCTTTATAGAAGAATCGCTTTGCAGAATGAGTTTGTGGACAAGTTAGTATTTACACGCTAACGAGGTAATAAATACAAGTTTAATGGAGCCATTGATTTATAACTTGTTTTGATTGTAAATAAATAGTAAATATTTCAATAGTAGTAATAAATCGTTTCCTTTCTCATCTAATATATGTACTAAACTATTATATTAAACAGTTTAAATTTATAAGTGTCATTGATTGTATCTATAAATATTGTTGTGTTACAGTAAACATTTGTTATGTTTTAGTTTTATTCTCTGAATTCGTTTAAAATAAAGTGATAAAGGTCAAATATCAATCAGGCATTTCTAGTTTAAAGTAAATAAAACACTTTTTGATCATTAAAAAATGTCAATTTATTTAATGTAAATGAAATACTACCCAAAAAACAACCATTTTAATTGTAATAAATTATTTCAAATTAAAAATTAGTAACTCAATTAGAACATTAACTCAATTGAAATTGAATTTTAAATACAAAATTTTATCTTTTTTTAAAATAGGTTTAGTTTCAGGGCGCTACTAAATCGATTTATCAACGAAGGATTGAATATGAATGAAGAATTGGCTTCAGTTACAAAAAATACTTCACTTTATGCAAAATCAAAAGGTCCTTCGGCTCCCATTGTGTAATAATCTATACCATTGTTCACTTTCAAGCGACGGTTTCAACATTTCTCTGAATTCCATTGAACAAAAATCTCCTGCGTTTCAATGATATTTTATTATATGATCATTTTTGATAACATTATTTTGATTTTGTATGAATTATTTCCTTTCCCAAAATTGAATTCCAATAATTTTTGGCAATAATTCTTCATTTCAAAAGAAATGGATCGAAATGCATTATGATAAAATATTTTATTTTAATTTATTGATAATTATTACAAGTAAAATTTTATAAAATTATTAAATTATGCTTTCAATGTTGCGTAGAAGTTATTTTAACAGCTAAATAAATTTTAATATCCAATATTACAGATTAATTTTAACGTATAAAACTTAAATAAAATTTAATTGTAAAATTAATTACAATTAAATCAAACAATTTCAATCTTTTGCCGACTAAAAGAGTTAACTTGATTCAATAAACGAGGTGTACAAACATGATTTCCACCGCAATTTTACATCAAATCTCTATACGTATGGACACGTGAATTAAAAAACGCCATTCACCATGATTTCCACCCGGAAATATTTTCCTTCGCCTCGAAATAATTTTTTAAAAAGCCTTTCATTCAACCGGAAGCCGTACACCCACCTCCAGACCCTTCTACGCGCGCAATTCAATCCGAATCTCCCTGCGAAAGCCAATAACAATGCCACACACACTGGAAGCAAACCTGGCCA
The DNA here is from genome assembly GCA_900474385.1 of Ormyrus pomaceus. Classification (NCBI taxonomy): domain Eukaryota; kingdom Metazoa; phylum Arthropoda; class Insecta; order Hymenoptera; family Ormyridae; genus Ormyrus; species Ormyrus pomaceus. The sequence goes on from UCOM01000288.1 coordinate 23,638, forward strand.
TATGCCGCGCAATTTGCACGTGCGGCAATCAGCATTTGCCGAGCGGTCCGCGCTCGTAAAGTGCACATCGGCGGCGAAAGTGTGCAGTGTGGCCTTCGCTCGCCAAGCGGAGAAGATGCCGTTGCCGATTGATGCGAGGTAAGGCTCGGCTTATGCCCCCGGCGTTTGATTGAAATGGATTGATGCACAAGCTGATGGCTGATCACGGCCGTATTGAATCCTGGGCTGGTAGAGGAGCACTGTTTTCGAGGTTTTTTATGGTCGTTGAATGATGACGCTTTCAAGAGAAGTTAAAGACAATTTTAATCAGTTTTTTTTTCACGCCGAAAGGGAGGTCCTTGCTTAGAAATTGGTAAACGTTAGTGCTTAGAAGGTAGTACGGTAATTAGGGGACGCAACTGGAGATAGGTTATTTAGGTCAGTTTTTAGTATAATTAATCATAAATTTTGCTGTAAGGGTTCGAAAATTTACTTAATAGCAAAATTTAACGTAGAAGCAATACGTCACTGATAAAAGTTACACCATTTACCCCATCATTAATTTTGAATGAACGATTAGAGTTAAATCGACCGAGCTGAATTAATGTTTTTAATGTTTTAAAATAAAAGTGATGCTAAAGCATAGAAATCATTCACGTTATCTTTTTAATATATTACAGGTATAAAAAACAATTGAAAATTAATTAAAACGACAATTTATTATAAAATTATTAACTTTAAACAAATTCTGTAAAAACAGTGCGTCAACTGTATCCACATAAAAATAGAGATTTCCATATAAAAACTCATTTTGAAACTAATCATTCAATTATTAAGTATAACTCTTTTCAACGGGTAAATAAAAGATCAGCTCGGCAAACACTCAAAGTTAAAGAAACCAAAATTCACTCCATCAAGAGGTCCCTCGAAACCAAGGCAAAAATCCCTTCAGCAACCGATCAAACCCGATTCCATTTATCTCCCCGCCAATTCCCTTCCGCAGAATTAGCATCCGACGCCATCATTCGTCAAAGTTGACCAAAAACTTGTCCCTCTCGGCGCATATAATCTTCCGGCGGCGGCGGTGCACACGTGCAAGAGGGTAAATACTCTCCGCTCCGAATTTCATTTCTATACCGACTAGTTTCTTCGAGACAAAGGGCGCGAGCTTTTGCCATCTGATCACCGCCGTCGCGTTCCAGCATTTTCAGGGTTTTTTTAGGGGCTGTAATTGAGGGTACTTCAGTTTCTTAGAATAGGTGATTTTATGAGTCTTGCTGAAAATTAAGTTTTTAGTGGAAAGCTCATCGATTTTTTAACAAGCATTTTGTTTTTAAGGGAAGAGGACGATGGAATTCGCCGGAGACTGCTTGATTTTCCACCAGGGATTTCCCAGAACTCTTTAACGAAATTACTATTCTCTTGGATAAGACAGATATATTCATCTCGTTTTACGTTTATGTTTTATTTTCAAAATATAGAAAACTTTTATTAAAACGCAAAGGAAATAAATTAAAACATAAGATAAAAATTGTGGCACGTTTTGATATATATGGTAATAACCCACTAATTGCTGTAATATAAGTAAGTTAAACCAGTAGTTGTACATTCATTGAAAAAAAAAAGTAAAAAATAAATCTTGAAAGATTATTTGAAACTGTAACTATATTTAAAAAGAGATACATTCCATTTTAAAATGCCATTTTAAAAATTGTTTTAAAAAGTCACTAACTCTTTTATCGTTTTATTTAAAATTCCTGGCAGACTAGAAGTTTTTTGAGGTGTGAGAAAAGTAATGCAGTTTGTCACTCTTCTTTTTTGCACACTTTTCTAGCTTTGTAGGAGCCCGATTCGATTTTATTCGTTGAGTGAGTTTACGGGGAACGCGAATTTATTGAGAGGTGCGATCAGGATGTTGTTTCAAAATAGAGATTCGATTAAATCTAATGCAACTCGTTAAATAAAGAGAAAAATGCATTTCTGCGAAAGATTCATTTGAAAAAATAGTTGTTTACCTTTGAGACTTTTTTAAAAATCGAATTGAACCGCGATATACTTAATCGTTGATTGGTATTTGTCAATTAAATCGTTATAAGGAAACTTTAACCAAATTAAATCTGTTCCTTTACGCTCAATACCTGCTCAATTAAATTGACAACGGACGAACGAAAAATAAAATAAAATTTCTTCTAACCGTCATAAGACAAATTAAATTGCTTTCTCCCAAAATAAATGATTTAAAAAGGTTATTTTTAAACCTTGTAAAAAATGTATAAAAATCAATGAAGTTTTTAATTTAAAATACAAATTAGTCCTTCTGCAACATCACCTATTTATTCTATCTTATATTCTACTTTTATTCTTGAAGACTAAAAGATGCAAATTGCTTAATAGAGAAGTTTACAAAATCGATTCTTTCACTCTTGCGGAAAATTGAAAAAATACAAATAAAGCTACTTAAATAATGAAATTTCCGCGAAGTAGTTTTATCGTTAAGTCGAAAGTCTATTAATTCTATTGTCGGTCGTCTAAGAATGAAATAAAAAACTTTTATACTTAAAAAGTGACATTACCCTAAAAGAAATTCAAATCCACATTCAGAAAAAGTCCTGTTGCCGGTATTATTATTACAGTAACTTATCTTGATGAGCATTAGTCTCATCACCCCCTGTTTTCTATAAGAAACATTTAATCCCCAAACTGGCCCATAAAGTGACGCGATTATTGGAACCGAGAAGCACGTCTCTTAAATACGATACTCACCTACAGCTTTTATTCCAATTCATACCATTCATACCATACGAAGAAAAGCCTTAAAAATTCACGTCATACTCAGCAATCGCACTCAAGTCAAGAGGCTCTCGAGCTCATCTCTCCCCAAAGGCGATTCGCCGCGAAAACCTCCCAGCCCGGCCACCAGTCTTTATTTCTATTTGTTGGAATCCATTTAGAAACGCGGCAGCGGAGGGCGGGGCAACTTTTCCCAGGCCAGTTATTAATCTCGCAGCAAAGACGCGCTCTCCCTCAAATCAGTATCATTTCGGAGGAGAGGGGGGGGGGGGAGGGGCGAATGCGCACGTGCAGTTAATTATTTCTATAGCATCCCTTTGGCTGGGCGATAGGCGCAATAAAGAGCCGGCAAGATTGCACCTGCAGGATTTAGTTTATTGGGACGGCTGTTGAAACTGAAGAGAAGTGTGATGAGCTCGGCTGACTTGATGGCTGACGGTTTTTCTTGGGCAGGAATTGAGGCTGTTTCGGAGGATGGATTGGATTACGGGGAGATGTTTATGGTGTTTATTAACTGGAGTTTAGTTTATGGCGCTTTTACCGCGCAACAAAGTTGCATGATGAATATTAATGCTTCTTTTTCAGTGTACAGAGTTGGCTTGTTTTGCGAGCGAATAAAAAAAATATGGTAGATAAAAATATTCAAATAAATATGTTTTAACTAAGCTGATTATAAACTGTACAACTCAGCCTTGAATATTAAATTCAAAATCCTTTTCAATTATTTATTTACATATAGAAAGGATTAACATTGAAGCTAATTTGAAAATGTCCAATGCCGTTAACAAGATTCATTTCAACGCTCGGATGAACGTGCAGCGGTTATCATCTGCGCAAGAGAAATCGCCATCGGATATTACGTTACTCTTAATTCTCATTATTAATGTACTCGAAATATAGGTAGCGCATCGAATTATGTATACATCAGTTGCACATAATTCAGAATACTTGCCATTGTTCTCTCGAATGCACTAATGGAATGATTTGTTAGAGCCGAAAGTTACACGAGTCTCGTTCAAGTGCTGTTTCTGTTTATCAGCCACTGCAGATCCTTATACTTCTACGAATAATTGAAGAACCACTTTAGCGATTATTGCGATCTTGCTGCGCAATACGTTTTCACGCAAAATCATATTTTGAAAGGCAGCATTTATCTGGGTGGTTGAAGGATGCGAATTTTCGGGTAGATTTTAGCCAAAATTTTAATTCTTTATTGATAATATTGACATTAAAAATAGGAATGTGCTTATTTAGTTGATAAGTCCCATTAAAACTTGAACGAAGCTAATCAATCAAATTAATTAAAAGTGTCCCAAGTTATTATAATAAGCGGTCGAATTAGAATTTTAACAAACGCGATTTTGATTAGGCAATTCAGACAAGTTTCGCGTTTATGCAGGCATTTAGAATCGAGCGCAAAAAACTTAAAAGAACTTTGACACGTACTGCGCAATAATTGGATAAAAACTAAGTAGGTTGCTCACGCTACGGGATTATTATAATTTCTCTAATTATCATACTCTAATTGTCGACGTGGAAAAACATTTTTTTTAAACTTTTCCAGAGAACTGCTAAAGGGGAGCTTGATTGTTTGCCCTTTATTTTCGTTCTTTATCTCCGCTTTGCGCTTTATCTTAATACCGGCGTGCAGCCGCGCATTGCAGTCGTAATCCCCGCTCTGTTTATATCCGCTAATCACGTTACACGATTTTCGAATTATATTTCCGAGCTGATAAGGTTGATGCTACTCGCTACAACTTTAATTCCGAATAAAGCTGTCTCCTGATACAGTCCTAATATTTCGTTTGTTAAACATTTGAAAAAAAAGGTCATTCCTCCGTAAAAAGCCCCCCCTAAAAATCAAAATCCCGCGGAGCTAACCAAGTTTCGCAAGCAAAGCAGAAAGCGGCTAAGCCTCTGCTTTCACACGAGCTTACAAGCGCATGCCAAGATCCTCACCACGTCGATGATGTGATGCAGCGCAAGTCCGAAGGCCACCACCAGCGGCTGAGACGAGTTCTTGGCGGGCCGGACGCCCGCGTCGTAGCCGTCCAGCAGGTGCTTCGTCAGCCTGTATTCGTGCTCGTCGCAAAAACCTGCAAAACAGACCAAGTTTAGAGCGGAGACCCGTGGCACTCGATCTATTGCTTTGCTCGGTTCTCTGTCAGCTTCCCTACTCGATGGATTATTTACTGAGATTTTTATTTTCGGCTTTATTAAAAAATATACAGCTCTGAACATACAATAGATCTACCTTTTCCCAAAATATCAAGTAATTTTAAGCCTTTTTGCTCCCGTAATCGTTGGACATAGAAAACTCATTTTTTCCAGTTTTTAGCTTTTTATTAAAAAACTAATTGACAAAATGACTTGAAATTTTTACAGATTATAGCTCTATATATTCTTAATTACCAAAAATTTCTTCAGAGCAGTTGATAATCTAAATTAAGAATTATAAGCTTTTTTTTAAAAAAAAACACGTTTTTGTTAAAAACAAAAGAACTATAAGAGGTAGAGTAACTTTTTTTTCTCTGAAATTATAGGTTCTTTTAATCAATATCTCAATCCTATCATTAAAAAAAGTAAAATTAAATTTTTCGAAAATCGAAAATTTGCGATAAAATGAAAACAAATAAGCTAAACAAAAAAAGATTTTTTTTGCCGCCATCACAAATAAGCAAAAAAAATGAGCCGTGAAAGATGCAAATCCGTTCAGTAAAAGGTGAGATCCAGGCGTATGCATGCACACATACACACATACATCCATGCAGACATTTTTCAAAAACCATTTATTCTTGTTTCTGACACCTTAAAATACAATTATAATAGGTTTTTCGAACAAATCCAAAAATTATTACTATCACAAAGCTTACTCTAGGAGGGAGCAATATTTTTAATCTAATTTTTGTAAAAAGTTCGTATTAATAAAAACATACTATACTTTAGTTTTATAAAAAGTTAAATAATTTGTATACGTACAGAAAAAGAAAAAAATAGACTTACTCAATCTTTATTTTTATTTGCTTCATGTAATCTTAACTGCTGACGTCTAAGTCCAAGTGGAAAGCTCTTTAATTTTATCATTGAATGTCATGAGTTAAATAAATACACCAAATAAATATTTAATTATTTTAATTATATTTATAACATAATATAATTTAACTATTATATTAGGTCATGAAATTATAATATTTTTAATGTGACTGTTAAAAACTTTAACGAACTACACATAGCCACAAGTGGCCAGCTCGGTTCTTTGACTAAACAAAAAGTAAGGAAGACGTGGCATCTATAATTTAAATTGTATCGCGTCAACAGTCAATTGTTAAATTCAAAATATTTTAACGTTACAACAAAATAAAAAAGCAATAATGAGCCGCTATGAGTCTCTTATTAAAATAAGATAATAATAATGATAAAAAGAACTGCACCACCAAAAAGACCTTTTCATGATTGTTCTTACACACTGCACGCGAGCAGCTTCTGTGCCGGGTAATGTAATATCTTCGAATAAAGATTACCGTTAATCAGCAGATGGTAATATGCTTTCTAATCCCTACCCTTCATACGAAATACAATAGTTTATACCCCATGGCGAGGGTGCAAGGGGTGGCCTTTTCGCGGTACCGACAAAACGAAATACACGAGCCAGAGATCTTATCGGACTGTCAGAGAACCGGGGGGGTCCATCATCATCATCGATGTCAGATTGCTCCTATCCCAGTCGGCCGACCCTCCGACGATGCTCATCTTCTGCGTGCAGACTCTTTTAGGGCCACTGGACTATCGCGGGCTCACAATCCGGCCAGTTCGAACGCGAATTGACGGCGCGGCAACGCTTTCAAATCCTGGGGTGTCGCTATCGCTTCCTATCGCTCGGTTTGCATTCATTGCTCGAGATCTGTGGGAATGATCTATATAAATCAAAGGTTATTTTATGTTATGACTTGATTGTTTTTTTCTTTACGTTAATTATGAGTTTCTGCTAGATTTGGGTTTGGAATTCGCTGGCAACATAATAATGTACTTCACCATTGATAATTAAAATTTGTGTGTTTGAATGTCCTACAAAAATATGCATTATGTTTGTTACGAATGTTTTGTTTCCTAAAAAATACACGTACTTATTAAGAATACGATTACAACTTTTATTAAAATAATATATAGATAATGATACTAAGAAAACCATTCTTGATTTCTTTATTATATTAACCCTTGATTTCATAAGATATCTTTTTTCAAAGTACCCTTTACTGTCAAACAGTGAAAAGTAATTATTTATTCAAATTACTTTAAACTAGAATTGTAGAACTGCAAGAAAAGAGTGCGCTGCATAAAAAATTTGTTCACTCAGGGTTCCGAAAGCAACATTTGGGTTTTAACTTTGATATACTCTTTATCTTACGTAACCAGTAAACCGAAGGGTAGTATAAAAGGAAGTTTTAGCGTAGGTCTGAAAAAATAAGCAGATTGGTCGTGGCGGATTAGTGGCTAATGGGGGTTCGAACCTTTCGAGAGGGGACTCGAAAAAATTTGAAGTGTGCTTTCTCATGTATAAAGGAAACATTGACGTTAAGAATGTAACAGGGATTAACCTTTACTCCCGTAAAAGCTAATGCTACTAGAACAAAATAAAATATTTGTAAAGTAAATTCACGGACTTAAAACGAGCAGCTCGAACGTAATTTTCATTGAAAAAACTTTGACACATAATTCTTGCGAGTATCGAGTAGCCGAAAAAATTCGAAAATCAAATAAACCGAAACCCGAGCCCACGTCAATCAAGAAATTAGCATATAAATCCACCGGCCAATTCCTTCCTCGTTCAACTCTCCGCACAATGGGCCGGCATCTGCAACCCTCAGGGCGAGCCAATATTTTGATGTATTCGAGCGCAATTACAAATTAATACTACCGGTGTTTTTTCCGGGCGATGCGGCGGCGGTAGCGGCGGGGGGCGCGATAAAAAGGGCACGACGAAGAAAAAATAAGCGCGCGCGCGCGCACAAAGCTCCACGCGTCGAAGTAATTCCGGGCAGTGCTCGTGTGGCGTGCTCGCGCAGAATGCCGGCACGTGGCCGCTTCTGTGTGTACCTCGTTGCAGCACGTGCCGGCCAATCTAAATCTAATAACGCAAACAGCCTCCAGAATGGCTCCCGCCGCCACCGGCGCGTGTAACGGGACACCATGTGAACTAATCGCCCTGAAGTGGTCCTCCAGCGGGCGCGAGCGGTATCCTGTTTCGCTATTCGTTGCCACGGACAATGAGAGCGAAGCGCGAGGCGGCCTTTTTCGGATACACGTCGCGCTCAAGCTCGGTGTTTGGGCTTTTTACTGATCGATTATTAGCCGATTGTTTAGCGATTTGATGAATTTCAGAAGCTAGCTGGATCGGAGTAGTCATTGTGAATTGTACTAGTGCGCAAAAGATCAAGGATATTAATATAAGCAATTTAAGTTTTTATTTACCGAAGAAATAATTTACAAAAAAAATAAAAACTTTAGGTATTTACTTTATATATAATACAAAAGCAAAAAATGAAATTATAGCTTTTCTTATAGCTTTTCATAAAAATGCAGTAAATAAAGATATGGAACAGCTAGGATATTAGGATAATGAAGTTAACTACAATTGATGAATTCAAAATGTTTAATTCCCAAAAAAATTTAATTTATATTAATATACATCAACAAGATTCGCTTTCGTTTTAAATATATCCTGCATTCGAAAGTGGACTTACATGCCTGCTTTGTGCGTAATCGATGAGAAACAAAAATTTTGAAAAAAAAACTTTAACACAAAACTTAACTAAATCGTTTCTACGTAAAAATCTCTCGAGAACAAATACAGTCGTTACTGAGATGCTTAATGAGATTTAAAGTTTAAAAGTCTATGGTTTACATTCGTATATCATTGATCAGCCGAGCGACTTTGTGCCTTTTCCTAAGCTAGCAAAATAAATGGATTTGAATACAAAGTATAAATCGGGAATCATCGCATTTTCGCTTTCGCTTGTAGAATTCTGAGTTTTACCAAGTCAATAGAGACTTGTGTTTTTGTTCCTCTCTCGTATACTTTCATAGGTTCTGTATAAGACATGTTTGGACCAATTTATCAAACAATTCGATTTAATTATACGTTATTTTTTACATTACCAAGACTTTGCCGGACTATGCTACATCTTTCATTGCAATAATAGTTAATGCGGTTATTATATCACTCGTTCTGTGAAATTTTATGATTTTGAATGTTTATCTTTGCTTACTGCAATGAAAGATATGGCAAAACAAGCAAAGTCCCTCACATAAAGATATAAGCTAAGTATGCTCTAAGGTTATGTACATCTATGTATAGTTAATTAACGATTATTCTACACTCGTTCCTAAAATTCCACTTCGTAAGGGGCAACTTACAAATAGGTATACTTCACTTCGATATATCTTGACCTTTTTCTCCCACTTCCACGTTTTTGTACATCGCAACAATATTTACAAAATAATGTACACGTTACAATTTTTTTTTTCATCTTTATATATAATATGTATATATGCACGCAGCACGCACTGACACGTTAACTTACTACAAGATTATTGGTTAGTCTGCACTTTTTTGTTAAACTTTCCATACGAGGCAAAGAGGTGAAAAGTAGGGGATTTACGCGCCTATAGGGATTTTTCGTCGAAAAATGACGTACAGCTATTTTGGAGCGTCTATTACTCGTTGATAAGCGATATGTCCTTCTAGTGGCGTTCTTTTACACACAAAACTTGCCTTTCGTAGGCGACAGCCAATCCTTTTATAAGGATTTATAATCTGCCGTATTTGCTCTATTCTGTCATTGTGAAGTAGAAAGAATTACGTATTTTCTTCCCATTGGGAAAAGAAGCGTAATTTAATTAAGTTCGTATTTTTCAAAATGAAGTAAATTCAATTTTTATAAAAAGACTTCAAACTACGTGTCTCGTAATATTGTTTTATCTTTTTCTACAAAAGTTACTTTCAATATTTGTTTGACAAACACATTTCATTTGATAATGCTGTTTCTGCAAGATTCGTTAACATACGCGTGATTTTCGGTTTTATGAAATTCAAGGATGCTTTAATTGAAAATGCATATCTGCAATGAGTAAGGAGTATGAAGCCTTTCGCGGTATACAAATACTGGACCGACAATTAACATGTCATACAATTATCGTGATTCAGTATGGTAAATTATTAATTTTCTCATGCAATTTGCCACTGTAGGATGAAGAGTCCAGTAAAAATTGATTCTGCACTTTCCCCCGATAGAGATATGTATAAATTTCTTAACTTAACTAGCTGAGAATCTTTAACAGATCCTCTCGTATAAATACACGCCCTGAACGTTATATTATGTATCATCAGATTTGCACTGGTGTCACCTTTACACTTTGCAGTTATTATTTATCGATAAAATTCTATATAACAAGTTGAGTGTGATATGCTTCCTTTCTGAAACTCTATACGTTTTCAAAAAAATTTCCGCGATAAAAAAAGTCAGTTTTTATAAATATTTTCGTTCCAGCAAAATATATTTTTGCTTCTTCACTAACGTTACAATCATCCCTCCAAACCCCGCAAGGACAAAGTACCTAAATTTCACACACATCGTCTCAACGAAATATACAAATATACCAAAACGAACTGAAAGCGACGCTCGAAACGAAATGCCGCCACGCTCGAGTCTCTCCTCGCAAGTCGTAATGTCTAATCATCGCAAACGCACGCGAAGCTCTGCATCCATCAGCGCGAAGCTCGTCGTTCTGGCGTCGCTGTCGTCGTCCTCGAGGACAAAGTTCCGTCAGCCGTTGCGGCACTACTTGCCGCTCGATGAGGAAAGCAGCGGGCTACTGGCCGAGGAGTTGTAGCCCTGGTTGCAGGTCGGCAGCATGAACGGGTTCATGTTGAACGGCGAGCCCACGACGTCGCCTAGCCCTGCAACATGCCCACTGTGTCGGTTTACTTTAGTTGGTTGCTGATTATCGAGGCAAGCAAATTGGGAAAAGAAGCGATATATCGTTCCGAAGAAATGAATTTTGAAATTAGAATATTCTTGCTGCCTAAAGCGATACTATATTGAATGTAAACGAAAAACAATGATAAATTGAATATTGAAGAGCGATAAAAGCTGCAAACGGTATATATAAAAGTAGGTCATGCGAGAGAAAAAGAAAAACATAAAGTACATACACATGAACGACTGGCGCTTTGAGCTTAATCTCGTCATTGATATCGGTAAGGCTTAAAATTGTGCTAGAAAAGGTGATTTATTTGTTGGTGGTGTCGGTTGGGCGTACTATGCGTATATTGTTTTTTGTAATTTTTTGTTGTTTTTGTTTTTGTTTTGTTATTATTATTTTACTGGGCTGCCGTAGCGAGGTGGTGCTGTGTGGACCAGTGCGGTGGGACTGAGGTGGTCGGTGGTCGGACTACGGGGGCGAAAGCACTGCTGTCCCCGGACGAATAGAAAATTCCGTACTGTTCGTGCGCTAAAACGAAAAAAGAATCCACAAGAAAAATCATAAGTTACGGCCGGCGAAAGGATCCAAGCTTGGCAAGCATGCTCTTGCCACTTGCGACTAACAACTACTTATTATGTATTTAGCTATTGCGAAGTCATTTATTTGCGTTGATTATTTTCTTAATCGTAGAATAAGTATCCAAAAAAAGTTTTGTATTGGGTGAAAAGGGTGACGTAATTATTTTCATTGCAAAACATCTGATATCTTCAAATAATCGTGGCATAAAAACATATAAATTCATATAAATGACTTGAGCAATATTTTCCACACATAGTTAATCTAAAAGCAACTGAATCGGCTAAAAAGCAAAGTAATTTAATCAGTTATAAAATAAAATCTAAACGCAATGACAACCAAGATCAGTACTGTTTCCCCTAGAAAACCTCTAGTCCTGATCTCGGCATCAAAGCCTCGTTTAAAACTACCAACATCCATGAGCCCATAAATAAGACAAACGTCGACATCGCCAACTAGAATTATCTCAAAAATAACCATCCAGCGGACAGCATCGAAACTTACGAGAGGTGTATAAAGTGGGGCTGCCCGTGTACGGGTTGGCGACGGAGTAGCTGCCGCTGGTGCTGTGGCTGTGCGGCGTGCTGGCCGAGCTGCCGCAGTATCCGCCGCCGCCGCCGCCGCCGCCGCTGGAGACGACGCCGCGGGGACTGGCGCTGCTGCTCTGCCGGTAGGCGTCGCCGTTGTTGTTGCTGCCGCTCGCCGCCCCGGCCCCGTTGCTGTTGCCCGCGGCGTTCGCCGCCCCGTTGCTGCCGTTCGTGCCCGAGCCGCCGCCGGTCGTCGTCACCGACGCGCCGTCTAGAAATAGAAGCCTGCCCGTCAGACACGAGGTGATTCTCGCTGTTTCTCTGGCTCGTATTTTTTTTTTTTAACATAGCCAATTGCTTTCGTTGCGATTTAAGAAAATTCGGTATCTTACCGTCGGTCCACTTGGACGACGATCCGTTCTCCTGAACGGTCACCGCCAGCTGTCCTGTGTACGAGTTGAAAGCCGTGGCCGAGCTGGAGGTCGGCGGCTGGGCCGCGTGACTCGATCCCGGGCTCCTCGGCGCTGCGCTTATACCCGAGGAATTCGCCCTGGGCATACTGTACAGGGCCTCGGCGAGATCGGCAGCTCTCTTCAGGATTATCTCCTTCGGCAGCTTGTCCGGGTCGCCGGGGTGTCGCGGTATTAGCTTCTGCAGCCTCTCGAAACCGTAGGCGATCGTTGGCTCGCTTAGCGCTGCGCAAACCGACACTTTAATCAGCAAAGCTCCATAGTGCTTCAAAGCGATATTGCAAAAACGCCATAAATAACCTCGGGATACTTACAGACATAAACGAAGCGGCCCGGCGCTCCTTTACAAAACTGCTTGCCCTTGTAGGACAGTATAACTTCAACGACGCCGGGGATTTGCCGCGGCGGCGTCTGTACCCTGATTGCGTGCGGTGTTATCAGCTGGAAAAAAAAGTACGACAAATCATGACGTTTTGTATATTATAATCCCGGCCAACCCTCTCGTCTCGCAGAGATTAGCCTCGACTCGGAATTAAACTCGTATCTCTCGCTCATCTGCGAGAGCGAGTATAATTTAGCGGAAAATAAATGAAGTCGCGCTTACCTCGCTCCATACCAGCATGGTGCCGAAGACGACTTGGAGACCGTCGAAGAAGTTATCGCCAATTATTATGACCGTCGACCCTCCCGATGTCCAACCCTCGCTCGGCGATATCGCCTTTATGCACGGCGTCGCCATTTGCAGGGGCGGATAAAGACCTGCGACAGTGGCACACATCGTGGTTATAGTATTTTTATCGGGCTCAAATTAAAAATGATAAGAACTTTTTTTTTTATTGGCCGCGGCTATAGCTTTTTTTTGCGTTATCTTATATACCGAATATGCTGCTTCGCGAAGATAACGGTGAAATAAGGGTTTTAATTGTAAAATGCGGTTTATAAAAATGTTTGAAACAGAGCGAATTTTTTTTTATTTTATTCTCGGTCGAAATTGTAAACGACGTTTTAGTTGTTGATCGCGTTCATAACATTTATAATATTTTAATTTTTTGTTAAAAAAACTATTTTTCTACCGCGCTTAGAGAATACAATTTATTTTGTACCAATCTAATGAATTATTTCAGTAACTTATGAACTCTTTTCAATATCTAAACTCCACCTCTTCCCGAATTTGATTCATTCGAAGAGCACATTCGCCAAAGAATACCCAGCCAACTCCGTACACCACCAACACAAAATCAACGCGGTATACGTATTACAAAAAAGAAAACCACCGACCGCAGTGCAGCGGCTCGGTACGTAAAATTATCTGAATGTTCTGTTTATTCGGTCCCGAGGCCGGCTGACAGGCTATACATTTCCCTCCTCGCGCGAGCGAACCACCCCCAAAAAAGCGAGAAACTCTTTGGGGCTTGCTATTCCAGGCGCGGGCCGATCGGCGGGACGCTCCGGTGTCTCCTCTCGGAATTTATAACCCAATGATATCATTTTGTATACCCGGGGAATGGATGCCCCCGACCCCGTTGTGTTTCCTCCGAGTGAATGCGACGCCGCGCGCTGCTTCTGTGTGCGCGTGTGCCGGCACGGGGAAAGAGGAAGAGAGAGAGAAAGGTGAGAGAATCGGGTATGAAAGAATAACGAAGATCGAGGAATTTACATGGAGATAAAGTCGGAACGGACGGGGAAATACAGTGGGAGGGAATGAGTCGATTTGGATGTTGCGCTTTTCTCTCTCTCTCTCTCTCGGGATAAAAGTGATAAAGATCTCTTTTTTGGTTATATCGGGAGCAGCTTCGATTAATAATTAATAGTGAAATAAAGCGCCGAATCTTTTAACAAGTTACTAATAAAAAGGCATTTCCCGGGCGATAAAATTAAAACAGAGAGAGAGCCGAAAAGAGCAAGCGGAAGAGCGACCCCCATTAAAAAGAGAGAGGCGCGGAACGAAGGGCGAAAAAAAAAGCCGCGCGAGAGGAGAAATAATCAGAGAGGGAAACCTCCGAAAAGGAAACGGGGGAACGCGGCGGAGTGGCTGACATTATGGTATATTGCCGGGGAGCAGTGACTTTCAAATGTTCCGGGGAATATAATAAATTTCCTCGGCGAAAACGCGCTCTAACAAACTGCCGCGCGAGTCGAGTAAAGCGCTCGGCGCGCGTTTACCCCGCGAGAGATCATACTCGAATTGCATTATTTGTATTTACTCGCACTACTTGTACTCTTTTTTCTTCAATTTCTCCTCGACGGTAACCTATACTTTTGGGAACAAACGAATCAGCGCGTCGAGGAGGATAGCTTACTTCGCTAATTGCTGCGTTTGATAAGGGCAAAGAGGAAAGCGCAGAATTATGTAATTCTTAAAAGCGCCGACTAATTTACTCGGCTTCCGATAGCGAGTTTATTTTCTCGACGAGCTCTCTTTTACGCGATCTCGCATTCCCCGGCGAACAAATGAGGTAACACATCCTACGGAGATCTTCGCGAAAGTCAGCAGCGACTGAGAAAATTTTGGTTCTTATATACCTTAGCTCCCGAATCAGCAGTATTTTTCGCCCAGCTGCTACATCTTGGAATAAATCTGCCGAGTTTCTTTGTCCGAAAATTTTACGGGGCCCGAGAATTATCCCTTGTCGGAAAATCTCTCTCTCTCCGAGCGCGTTTCGAAAAATAAATTAGAATTTAACTTTGGCGTAAGAAGGAGCTTAAATTGCATTTGTATACATTCCTCGGTCGGCCTACTCTTTGCGCAATAAATTTCTATAAACAAGATCTTCCCTCCCTCCGTTCCAATCGCGGAGCCCGTTTTTCCTTAGCGGCTCGATCTTACGTAGGCAGAAGCTGACGCTATATAGGCGGCCGCGCGTCACGGGCCATGATTCGAGGCGGCGCGACGCGACGTAGAAAGTTGCTTCGCCTCTTCTCTCTCTCTCCTCGGCGGCGGGAGGAGTATAACGTTCGCTCGCTTTTTGCCCCGGCGAGGAGGGAGCCGGAGTGTCTTACAAGTCTCCTCCCGCTCGCTTTACAATTAAATTGCTTGGCACGGGGGGGAGAGAGCCGCGCCTCCGCGACTATAAACAGAATTAGAGGACGTCGTTAAGGCCTCCCCGTAATCCAGGAGGGGGAGCCGATGATTTCCTGCGCGCGTCAAGCGCCAACCTCGCTCGCTTCCATATATATATACACGCGTGTATTGCCTGAGCGACGCGGTGTACTTGATTCTCTAAGAGTTGGGCTTGATTTAAGTGGTATTGCCTATTTGTTTGCGCGGGATTTATGATGATTGTCCCGGCCGGAATGAATTTCAAAGCGTTTCGCTCGTAGATAAGTACTTGGCTTTCTGCCTAATTTAGAAGGATGATGTTTGAAAGAAAACAAATATTGTTACAAGCGTGATCGCATTAATTCGAAAGTATTTCTATGAGTTAAAAGCATAATCTGGAATTGTTCCTTCAGCATCCAAGACAACAATGGAAAAAGGGTCTGGCCGAGAAAATTCGGCTGGAATTAAAGGAGAAAAGGAGAGAGAGAGAGGAAATACCTAAATCCTTCCCTCTCCTCGGCGCGCCTTTTCTCCTCATTGATTTACATCTTGTCTCGCGAGCTTGCCAGGGGAGGGAGAAGGGCGAAAAAGGCGGAGAAGGTTCTTTCTCTCCGTCTTTGTTCGGCCCCGGAGAAGGGAGAGCCAGTGATATCAGCCGTTTGTATGCGCGACCGACGCCAAACTTTGCTGAATTGCCCTATGACTCCTTATATCCTTCTTCCTCGCCTCTTTCTCTCTCCCGCCTTTTCCTACCGGTCGTTATACCGATTCCACCAAATCACTCGCGCGATCCTCCGCTCTCTCTCTCTCTCTCTCCTCTTACCTCCGGCTTTCCTCCCGTTTTTCTTTTCCGCCCTTTTACGCTTTCAGCGTTTTCGCGCCGCGCAAGAACGATGCTTCTCCGTAGCCGGAAACTTTTCGGCCGTTATGCTCGAAAGCGACGCGCATTATTTTCCGGGAGCATAACGATGAATTTATTCCTCTTGCAGGCATATTCGGTATGTATACGATCAATTGCGAACGGAGGTGAATTTACTAAGCGTCTTACTGTTGTACTCGCCAGGATCGCTGGAGTCCAGCCGCTTCGCTCTCCGGCCGTGTTTGCTGTTATTGTGAACGAACATGTTATCCGAAACTGCCAGTAGCGGGCCGTCGACGCCAACTTGAGTGGAAATGATAACCTGAAACAGAATCGAATTTTTACATTTCGGTATAAGTAACACAGTGACGAACAAAAGAAAGACACTCCGGTCCCTTTGAATTTAATTTAGGAAATATACCGAGACCGGGTATTGCGGTAATACAGGAGCAAGAAAAAGGGAAAGTGGACGCAGGTAATAAAAAATCAAGAACGCGTCGACGAGAATGCAGGAAGTTTCTTGCACTCGTACGCCGGGCGTTCATTTATCCAACGACCGGCGCGCGCCGTGTGCCAACTTGATTTCGCGGACGGGGGAGAAAAGAAGTTTCTCTCTCTCTCTCTCTCTCTCTCTGCCTCCTCCTTCTTACGGAGAGGGCAGAATTTTAATTCTCAACTTTTGGGAATGAGCAATTTTCAAAGAAATTCGTAAGTACTGTAAATAATTTAATTTCGCTTGGGCTTGAATGGAGCAAGTTTTTTCGTTTAATTTTTTTCTAGGGCTTTTATTATATTTAAAACAAGAAGTATCGTCATTTATATAAGCCGGAAAATTAAAAAAATTGTTGTTTGCATTAAGTAAAGCCTCTAGTCTGCCTATAACGGATTAATTCTACTTAAAACTTTCTGCGTATGGCGTATCTTGATAGTGACCAAGATGAAATTAATTATTTTTACTTGAAAATGCAAATTACATTAATTTCGTTTAATAAAAAACTAGCCGATAAACTCTCGCTCAGTTTCCTTAAAAACGCGTCCAATAAAGGCTCGAAGAAGCAGCAAGTTTAGCGAGAGCACTCCGACTCCTTAGTTAATGCAGAGAGAAAGAGAGAGGAAGCGGGAAGCTTGCTCTCGGCGCGGTTTTTGGCAATTTACTTTTTAATTTTGTCTTTTGTTTCGGCGCGCAGATACGCGGGAATGATGGGAGGGGTCGTTACGGGGGGATAACGGAACGGAGGGGGAGGTGGAGGAAGAGCGGCTGATGCCCGTGCCGAGCTAATTGCCAGCCCTCCGGATTACAAGTCTTCGGGTACCGCTCTCCGGAAGTGGCTCTCAACCTTACACAGCGGGGAGAGCATCGTATTATATTAAATTTCGAAAATTTTGCCGTTTGATTTTAATTTTCAGTCGGGTACGTGTCGACGGCAGAATGGCTTCGATTTTTAAGGGATTTTAGAGCTCTTTCTTTAAAAAAATATTTTAACGCTAAAAAATTACTTAGAAAACTCACCTGGAAGCGCCTCATGTCTCTCGGGTTGCCGGCGTTCTTGAGGCAGTTCTGATTGCACTTGAGGAAAAATTTGAGGAAGAACCTGCAACAGGCAAGGAAAGAAAAACTATTAGCTTCGCCTCGACAAAATAAATGAACTGTATTGATGGCGCTGATCTTAAACAGTTGACAGGGCGTTTAATGCTTCTTAAAACTGGGAAAACTTAATTAGAGGGACGAGCGCAGCTCGACGTTACATATACTTTCTCGAAAGTGAGTTTGAATTGTGCATGAACCAATCGTGGCCTCGCGCTCGCAGTCTGTATTATTCAGCATTTCTCTAGATTAAAGTCAGAGCCGCCAACGCGGCTACGAGAGCTCGGCCAACCTTTTAGGGCTGGCAACAAAAAAGTTCAGGGCGCAAACGCTTTGTTTATTGTATTTCATCCATTTCGTACGAGCGTTCGTTAATAATTGACGCTGACTCAAATTTATTGAACTCGAAATAAAACTTGAATATGTCAAATTGTGTTGTGCAATTACTCGGACATTTTCAAAATAGATCCAACATACATATTTTTTTTGTTTGTTATTTTTTTCACGTTCGAAGCAAGGGTAGATGCAACAATTCGTGGCTTCCCGTCGAGATATAGAGTATCGTAAGGCGGTGAAAAACCTACGCCGCTGCGGCGCGCGACTGACATCGACAAGGGTACGGTAGAGTCGGGTATACGGAAAGTGTGAAGGCGCACAAAACGAGAGGAGAAGTACATGCAGGGAGAGAGCGTAAGACCGGCTCCGTCTAGTCGCGCGAAGGCGGAGAGAAAGAAGGCGGGAAAGGCAAAAGAACAGAGGGAGAGAAGCGCCCGGCGGCAGCCTAAAAAGCCGGCGGCTCAATTTTCATGAATTATGTAGAATATCGGAGGGGGATATTGAATTCCGTGAAATTTTTTCGGGGATCCAAGAGAAAGAGTCTATGCGTAGGTCGTGTAGCGAGAGAAAAGAGAAAAATGACTTCTCCTGAGAGGGAGGAATGGTATATACACGTGTACGCGTGAGCGCGGAATAAAGACAGAGTGTATAAAACAGTCGCTACATCCTTCAAAACTGGATAGATAATAGGAAAATAGAGAAACTACTTAATTAAAAAAGGGCCAGTATTACAGAGATTGCAGAAATTTGTCATACTTTTCTGAACGACGCAGAAGCGAAAGGGGTATAAGAAAAGGACTGGCAATGAAAGGGGTAAGGATAACGCAAGATACACAGATCGAAGGGAAACGGGAGCAAGCAGCGTCCCAAAAAAGATATTAAGTGTGACGGGAGAGAAAGCGAGAGTATGTATATAAGAGCGGATGAAAAAAGATGGAGAGCGCTCAAGTAAAGAGGCATAGAAAGAAAGACAGTCTGCTAGGGTAGAGAGAGTGGCAAAGTTGATGGTCGGTATGTATATAACGCGTAGGCCTTGGCGTACTCCCGCGGGAGGCCATTGTCATCCCCTTGCGGAGTGCGTCCGGCACTCCATGGAAAAATCAAACGCATACTTTCAATTGCTATTCTCTCCTTCTTGTCAAAGAGAGAGAGAGAGAGTGAGAGAGGCTGGGACGTAACCAATATTTTTCCGATTTTTTTCTCCCGTCTCTTCATAAGCTCTCTCTCTCTCCTGCAATTCCGTCGCCTCACTCCCGGCTTTTTATATTTTCAATTTTCGGAAAAAAAGGCGCGGGGTCGAGAGATCTCCGCGAGGAAAGCCGAATTTATGGGCTGAGAAGTAAAAAGAAAATTTCCAGTTCCCGGTGAAATTTATCCTTCGACAGTTCATGAATCAGGCCAATAAAAAATTCTCCTCCTTCTCGGGGCGGCTGCGGAAATGAATTTCAGCAAATCTGGCCGTCGAAACTCCTCAAAATATTAAGCGCAGCTTAACAGCGCCGAGAGAACTCGGCGTCATAACCGTAAAGTCACATGATTATACGCGCCGAAATTGAAAGCAAACAGAGGTATTCGCCGCCGAAAAAGAACCTCTTTCTCCCCCGGATTTTATCCGCGATATACCACGTATACGCAGCGGCGCATTTAATTTCGTTTACTTTTAGAGGGCGTTAAGATTCTATCGAGATGCCGGATGGGGTGTACGCCGGTATTCGGAGGCATTGTATACGCCCGGACTTATCGGAGGCGCGAATCTCGCTCTAAACGCGATGTCTCTCTTTTTCGCGGGAGCTGTGTATATGTACGGCCTCGAGGCAACGGCGAGACTATCTCGAGCTCCCCGTATAGAGGAATTCCAGACTGCTTGAGCGCAGGACTGTCTGCTCGCTTTTTGTTCGAGTCAGCCGTTATATTTAAAGTTTGATCACACATTTAAATAGCGTACGTTTGTAAGAAAATTTTTATAAAGCATCACGAAGAAGCTCCAAGATATCGCGCGTAAAAGGCGCCGAGATTATTCCGTTAGCATCAACTGTCAGAAGCGATTCAGAACCGATGAAGCGTCAGCCGAGGTCCTCGAAAACGAGCCGAGGGACAAAGATGAAAGGGATTCCGGGATAAAAATTACCACTTTGCTGTAGCGGCGCTCGCATCGCGACTGATCGCCGCTGACATATATCCGGGCGAAAAAAAGGAAGTACCTTCACCCATATTCAATACTCTCCGGCTCTCTTTATTTTTTCCCCCCTTATTCCTATCTTATTTGCGCCGTGCATATAAGAAAGTATTGGCTGTTAGGGGGCTAATGGATTGCGTTACAGGCTGATTCAAATGCGAACTGGATTTCTTTTTCTTCTGCTCGTCGCTCGCGACGACATCGATATATATAGTCGTGCGGGGTGTTAGTTTCGGGGGCCCCGTAGGGGAATAAACTCGATTCCATCTGAGGCGTCTATTAGATTTTTATCCTTCTAACGCGAGCGAGAACGGGAGAAGCCTGCTTTCGAGTCATTTCGCATCGGAGGAGCGCCGGCTGACAAGGTTTTTTGCGAAATTAAGCCAGCCCGAGGAGGGCGAAGGAGCGAGCGGCGGAGATTGCCGCGCGTATACCGGTAATTCGGCAATGCCATCGGCTTGAAATCACTGTCTTCTTAAAAGGAGAAAATTCTTATCGTAGAAGCAATTAATTCACTTAATTTTTTATCAGTATAATTGTATCGGGAGAAGCATTAAAGCCCGCATTTTCCTCGACGTTTAACAGATCGACAAGTCATAAAACATACACCAAGTCCGGCTGAGGAGGCAGGAAAAAGAGGCAAGCGAATGGAGAAAGAAAGCGAGAAATCATAACTCCGATCGATCGCTCGTAACCCATGAAAATGAAACGCAAAGCGGAAAGCGCGCGAGCATTCATATTTCGTACGCGCGGGAGGAGAGGAAATTTTCCGCAAACGTGCACCCGGCAAAAACAGCAGCCTCGACAAGTACGAGGCTGGGAGCGAATGAAAAAAAAAAAAAAAAAAAAAAAAGGCTAAATGCGAGAGACGTCGGCGAAGTGGCCAAACACGAGGCTCTCTCCCGCTCGCCGATAAATTCAATCAAACCTCGCAATAAATCATCGGCGCCGCGGCTAGTTCTGTTTGTGCTTCCGTGTACCAATTAACGGGCTTCCCCGTCTGGCCAAACAAAAAAGCGATGCGTTTGGCGACGAACGATCATCTACAATTCTGGACCTTCACTTGCGTATAAACATTTTTCGATCGGCGCATTTTTTTCATTACTTTGCCAACGAAAATCCCCTTTTTTTTTAATTCAGGTATATAGGTGCAAACGAAAGCTGTTTTGGAAAGTTTATTTTAATAAATCGTTTTATTCATTTAATATTATGAATTCCGTTTTCGATCACTTTTAAAATCAGCATACTCGCTCGAAAAAAAAAGCATCTTAATCCGAATCTACTTCTGGAGTGGCATTTGATCTAGTAAATACCTCTTCGCTGGCTGCAAAGTGAGGCAAGGGCTTTTTGGAGGATTTAATGGAAGCAAATGGGGTGGCATTACGCGTATCAGAAATCCATTTTCTCCTAGGCGGGAGAATCTTTAATCATGTTTTCAGCAGCCACCCTTCTTTCTTCCTGCCGCGCGAAATCCCTATTTAATGCGACGAAATCTCGCTTTCGACTTTTTACGCCTCCCCTTTCGATTCCTTTTTCGTCTTAACGTTTAGTATCAAAGGAAGCGCGCTGCAAACATCTGTCAAAGAAGCCGTCAACTCACCCAGAATCGTTCGTTTTCAATATTCAGATAAAATCCCATTTTCGTTCCAACCAATTTTGCTTGAAATCAAATTTGTTTTCACTCGTACGCGATCGCAACTCCAATCAGCTGTTTTAAGCGAATGGCTCCTCGAAGAAAGTCAATATACCCGTTAGCGAGCACGCGCGCGCGCGCGCGCGTGTGTGTGTGTGTGTATGTGTTTCCTTAGAGGCCCCCCGCGATCATTATATTTCCAAGGAGCGAAACCGAAGCTACCTGCACTCCGCCGGTAGAGTAAAGCTTCTCCCCTACGGCGATCCTCGAGGAATGCATAATGAAGATAGCCAAGAGTCTCAATTAATAAGAATGTGTACACAGGTCGAGGTTCGCGCGAGCGATCGGCTATACGTATAACCAGCCGCTAGTCGAAGCAGAGGTGTGTACACCTTAAGGGGGTTTAACCCTGCCGAAGGTATCAGGGGATGCTTAATGTTTAACTAGCCTCCATTATGCCTCCTTGCACTAACCCAACGCACTCTCTCCTCTTTCGCTCTCTCTCTCTCTCTCCCTCTCTCTCTCTCTCTCTCTTACATATTACCCCTTACAGGAAGCGCCTGGACTGGCTCCGTATGGACTCTTGTTATTTTTATTTTCTGATTTATAAAATTACTAGGATGCGCGAGCCCAGTAATTTGGCCGCCTTCATCGCGGATTTTAAGTCCCGACCTTCCAGCAGGGAAGTACCACTGAAACTTGATATTCCCAAGGTAAGCACGGAAACTGGAGCCAGAACATTCCAAGTCCGATGTGCTTACTTTTGGAACTAGCATGCCCTGGTAGAAAATAAAGCAGTCCTGCTGGTTAAACTATTAAGCACTGCCTAATTTTTTTTAAGCTAATTATTAGGTTTATATTTTCTAATTTCTTACTAAACACCTGTTAGTGAGCAGTGTGGTAGTGCTGAAGGCTAAAGTTACCTTCTGTAGATAAAATTAACCTCTTAAAAACTATTTTTTAAACTCTTCATACTATTTTTTAAATAAAAACTTATTAACTTCTTCCTTTATTTATTAATTTATTTAAAATTTATCACTAAATAGAAAGCTGCCATCTTCTGCTTCTAAAGCGTCACGAAAATAAAGCAATTATTAGCTAGCGACTAGCCGAAAATAAACCAGAAATCGTATTTCTGGCTATTTATTAGCTAAAAACTGCTTAAAATGTCTACTAGGGTGGCGATGGTAGAGATTGCCGGCACCTTGGTCCTACATTTTACATATTATCACTCAAAATAGCCTAAAAGGCTTCATTTAATATTTGTGCAATATGCATTGCGGCTAATTGCTACGTGAAGTAATTTGTTATTCACTGTGCCTGATCAACTAAATATTTCTAAGTGACTTTATTATTTGATCCAATAGTTTATATTTTATTTTTTATTCTTTATTTTTATTGTAGTTTTCATTTTTTTGCTGTGACGACAAATAATAAATGTATCTATTCTATCTGCAGCTTGCAGCCACAGTGGTGCCGAACATTGGCACCCCGTAGTTAGTATTGCGCCACAGGAGTTTCTTTGAAGATCACGTTGCAAGAATTGTACGCACTTCAAAAACTAATCGAGATTATTTGTTGAAACATTTAGGTAGAACTGTTGCTCGTGAAGCAATTTAGACTACTGAAATTCAGGTCATTAATGAGCGATTTCGCCAAGTTCAATAAACTATCGAAGTTTGAACTGGCTTCAGCTAACAATGATGTAGGCATTGCGACCAAAGGTTTGCGTTGCTTCAATTTAATAATCACAAACACAAAATGTAACAAGAGCTTTTATTCACAAGAACATTAGAGTTTCTTACTTCTCTCCCTGCTTGACAGCCCGTAAAAAATCGTCATCTAAAAATAAGGGAAAAGAATTTTTCCAGAGTAAATTAGTTGCTCCGCCCTCCGAAAAAGAGCTCGCTCCATCCTTTCCAAAGCTAAGGAACGTACCAGCGGCAGCCTCCTCCGGAAAAATTGCTCTAAACCATTTAGCCGTTGTAATCAGCTTCGACAATACTTAAACGCTGACTAGGTTAAGTCTTTCAGACTTGGTTCTCCCTCTGCTTTCACTGCTGACCGAGGCTCCTCCCGCCCTCTCTCTCTCTCCTCCGCGTAATTACGAGCATGCAAGGTAGATTAGGCAGTCTGGCCTCCCCTGAGGATGCAACGGGGCGGCCCCGACTACAACATCTCTCACGGAGAAAGAGAGAAGAAAGCAGCGCAAGACGGAAGTCTATAAGCTGGCGGGGCCCAGGCTATATTCGGCAGGCTCGCCTCGTAAGACGCTGCATAATTCATGGCTAAGTAATACGTTTTGCGCCAAGCCGCTGGGGCGCATGCGCACTTACGCCTAATGCTCTCGCGCGTCTTCGCGCCTGATGCCCGATACGGCCGGGATTCCCTTAATGACGATCTATCACATTAGTCGGCCGGACAGCTGACAGCTGTACTCGAGTCGCGCAGTAAGCAGGACCGATTTACCGCGAATTAGAGCGATTTACGCGACGCGGGATTAGGCCGGAGAGCGGAGACGGTTAGACGATAAGGATGGGGCTTGATAGCCGCCGGTTTCGGGGATATTCTTATTGAATCTTAATTGTACTATACTGCATTGTACGGCGTACTTTCTGTATTATAGAAACTACAATAGTACTGCATTATATTTCAAAAAAGAGCTGGTATTCTAAAACGCCGTTAAATATAATTCCTATATACATTACACATTATATTATATAACACAGAACTTTCGAGCTTTTACCACATTCAATACGAACGCTTATAAAGAACGAATATAATTGCAAGCCGACAGAGTCGGACTAAATGAAATTCCCGAAATTTTTCACGTTGAATTTGCAGCAGTTAACGAGTGATTCCGTGAGCAGGATAGAGAGAGAAAGAGAAAGAGAGAGGCGTCGAGAGTATAAGTTAGTTTATGGCGGAGAGAAGTGGACGTGTAATAGCTGCGCAAATGCGCACTTATGGAAATGTCGCGGCACTGTCCGATCGCCCAAGGCATCGAGATAATTCTCACGGCTATTCCGCTCGGCAGGAATGATGAATTTAATCCTGCGTCTCTCTTTCGAGCCGCGTTTAATCTACGGGGAAGAGAGATTAGCGCTTTAATTAAGTATTTAAGCTACTTTGCATGGGATTCAAAGAATTATTGTGGAAAGAGGAATATTGATTCGAGTGGCGATCGTCGATAATAAGTGGTTTATAGATTGTTTGGTTTACGATGAGATTTCGATTCATTCGTTTTAATACAAGTTGCGTATCATACAAACTGACTGAGAATTTTTTTTTTGACTCGTTTAAAATAAACTCAATTAAACTTAAATTTAAAATAAATAAAAGTCTTTTTTAAAGCAATTCCATCATTTGTAATAAAGTACATTATGCGAGACTTGCGCAACAAGCTTAACTGTCGACCCAAGAAAGCGAGAGATGTCTTCGTCGCGGCTGGACTTAATCCCGACTAACTGAGTTCGTGAGCTCTCGTTGACGACGGATACGAAGAAGGAGAGGATAAATTGACCGACCAGTTATGCTACGATACTTTGATCTTTCGATTCTGCAATAAAATAAATCACTACGGTGAAAATTAAATTTTTGCAAAAATTGTATAAGCACGATTAAACGAAAAAGCTAATTTTTAAAACGCGTATTATTATAAGCAATAGTAATAACATTAGCGCGTAAAGATGTGATCGCGAAGAAGGAAATAATGGCGGATAATCTCGTAAAATTAAAGAAGCGTAAAACCCCCGTGAGCGGGTAAAAGGCAGGCAAAGCTGGATGCGACTAAAATGCGATTTTAATATTCGCGCTCGGCTCTCCTTTGAACTTAAAGGCAAGCTCGCGCGACTGAGACGAAGATTCACGAAATATATATGGGACGTACTCGCTAACTCGCTTAGGATACGGGGGAGCTACAAACTCGTCTCTTCGCCACACTTTACCGAGGAGAGGGATTCCCCTTTGAGAATCTCGCTCTCTCCTCGGCTGCTTGTTCGGAAACTCGGTAAAATTCCGGAGTACGAGTCGCGAGTAACTTCGCTGTACGTAAATTCGTGCTCTCTTATTTTCGTCTCGTTTCGCCGGCGAGCTTTAACTTTGAACGTCCGAGATTGAATCGCACGATCGAGTCGATTGATTTCCGCCTAATGCCACCTGTGTGCGCGCGTGTGTGTATGTGTGTGTGTGTGCACTTTCAGCCGATCCGATTGAATTTTAAAGAATCGGCATTACCGCGTTGCGCACTTATCGCTTTAAATAGCCTGCAATTTATTAAAACAAACGAAATTGTCGCGCGTATCGGGCCGCGGTAATTCCCGGGCGCGACACTTTTTACGCGCCGCTTGATCAACATTTTATCGCGGCCGGCATTACTCGTCGATCCATTATTCATGAGAGAGCGGCCGGCGCAAAAATCGGAGCGCGAGAGTCGGAATTATAACGCGTTATTCGCATAATTTTAAAATCGAATCTCGCCGCGCCTATCTTCTTCGCGGTATCTCCCGGAGCAATTATACGCTGCCGCGGACAAAATTCCCGGCCGCGAGCGAGAGAGAGAGAGAGAGAGAGAGAGAGAGAGAGGCGGATCGCTATCGGGTTTTATTAAAAAATTTGTCTTAATTTCATACGGCGCCGCGGCCGGGCTCTCTGGCGGCCGTTTTTCTTTTTGCCGCCGCGCGCTCTTTTTAATCCCTCCCAGAGGACGCGGAGCGCGACGAAGGAGCGACGCTATAACCGGCGGATTCTCGGACGGAATTAATTTTTCTCCCTCTTTCGCGATTTCTTTTTTTTTTCTTTTCTCTTCCGACTCTCTTGCCCGCCGACGCTACTTTGTATATTATGTACAAATTGGTTCGATCAATTTCTCGGACGATAAATTGCGCGGTTTTAGAAATCTACGTATAAGGAAAGCAATTTTCACCCCATGAGGAAAAATGAAAAGGTAGATTCAGGCGTACCGTCGATACCGCCGAGAAAAGTAAACCGTCGAAACACACCGACTTGCTCTCGGCGAGCAACGGGAAAAACTGAAGCCGCCGTCGAAGTCCAGGCTCCGAGGTAAAAAATTGCAGTACATAAGCGGGTTATAGTCGTCGCCATGTTGGCCAAGAGAGCCCGCAGGACACGGAAAGCGTGCACGCGCACGGCGTATACACATCTATATAATGGCGGGCCGCACGCGTCCCGCGACTTGGGTGTTGCCATGGCGATGCCTGAGCGAGCGAGAGGACTCGCCCCCGCTAACCCTAGAATGAGAGAGAGAGAGAGAGAGAGCTGGATGATAATGCCGGCGACGAACCTTTTCTACTCTCCCCTTCGAGAGCGAGCTTGCAATAAAGCAGCCCGATCTTTGGCGGCCGAGCCGTTTCTTCATCGGGACGCTGCCTATGAGGAGAGATGGAGGGAGAGATTGCCGGGGAGAGATGGAGAGGGCTGGTCGGCCTGACTTTCCGATCTTTCGAGAAATAAATATGTGCTTTTTCTTAATTTTTAGGTCCGGGCTTTCGATGAGAGTTTTGCGGGGAAATAAAAATCGAGGAAAAGAGAAAAAGGAGGGTCTAAAATACGCAAGGAATAAATGAAGAGATGCCCGTAAGATAATACAAACAATGCCGATTAAAGTAAAGAAACTAAAGAAAAAGACTAAATAAAAATCCCTCTTAACGCGGAAAGGAATAGCGAAGAAACAACAACAGTAGGTTAATCAAAGTATAGTCAGACACACTCGTAGCAGCTCAATAAAAGCAAACGCCAGAAAGACAATCAGCAGTAGCGAGAGAGCTAAAGGCGTTAATAAAAGAAGAAAAATAAAGCAAAAAGAAGCCGCAGAGAAGCCTCGAATAACAGGGAGATACAGAGGAACGAATGGAGAGAGAGAGAGAGAGAGAGAGAGAGAGGGAGAGTAGGAAGCTCGAGGCTCTCTATATATGGAGTGTTGGTAGTCCGAGAAATGTTGATCACGCGTCGATAACGATTATCACGACACGACCTTATCGGGGAGCCGAACACTTGGCAATTTCGCTCCACGATCGCCCCATTCTCGCTCTCGGCGAATATATATATATCTACGAGTGCGCCGGTGCCGCTCGCTGTGTGCGGCGGCCGGCACGATTGCGTCAAAAACATCGCGCCGCTGTACATGCCCGTAATTATGCTTGCTTATTGCTTCCGAGATAGCGCGGCTCGTTTCCTTTTATTGCCCGGCGAAATTAAATATCAGATGGACGTCTATGGGCGTTCCGTATTTTCGAGCCTCGAGCAGCTCGTGCGATTAATAACTTTATTTTCCTCGAGGAGGTATGGATACATTGTCGCACTAATAGACGTGCCGCGCTCTTTATTACAATTCATTACTCGTTTAGTAAGCGTCGTACCGAAATCTCTACTACGTCCTTCCTCCGAATAAAACAACGCGTTATTTCGGCGAGCCAGCCTACTAAAAGTCTGAAACGACGTCAAAGCACATCGACCGCCTCAACTCGGCACTGTACTTGGCCGCGTGCGGTAAAGACCCGCTCTCGGCTTTAAAAAGCGAAGAAACGGCGCAATTTCAGCTTAACGTCGCCCGCGCAGATCCGCGGATGATTCCGGAGGCTCTCCGTATACCTGCGCACGTGTTTCGGCCGCCCTGCTTAGTATGTATGTATGTGCGGGAGGGAGGTAGGGAAGGGGGGGGGGCGGTAACAACGCCGCGACGTCCCAGAGGTGTCGTTACAATTAGACGGGGCTGCCAACTGCAGCGGCCTCAACCGCTAAATAACTTAGCCAGTGCTGACAACCTGACCGAGCCGTTATCGCGGCCCGCTTTGTCCGCATGCCTAACTAACGCCTGCTTTTCTCTCTCTCCCTCTCTCTCTCTCTCTCGGCGCGAGTCCGAGCGCGGTATTGCGCGGGATCCTCGTTATGCTTTACGAGCGCAGTTCGCGACGATTATTGGTTAAGCGATTTTAGTACTTGTGCGCCTTCGGATCTAATGAAATTCGGACGATTTTACTGATTTGATAATTCAATTCTGCGTCTTCGATGAGCTTTTTGATGTAAGAAAACTAATTATCATCAAACTTTTGAAGAAAATTTAAATCTATTTCTATAGTTTGTAATTTTTTCACGCCTTAAGCAACCAAAAGTGTCATCGTAATGTTTATCTTAGTAAAAAAAAGCACAAATTTTGTCTTCACTTGCAAGAAGCAAGTACTAAATTTAAGTGATAACAAGGGCAAAACATCGGGGGCCTTTAGGCAGCCTTAAAACCGCGGCTGCGAACCGCAGAGAAATCCAGCCAATAAGGAGAGCTCGCAGCAAACAAAGCGCGCCCTCTCTCTCTCTCTCTCTCTCTTGGAACACCCCCGGCGTTCCGGGGCGCTCGCAAATCATCCAGTAAGAATAAGAAGCCGCGTCGCGCGCTCGTCGAAATCCGATTCAACGGTACACGCGTCGCGCCCTTCTCCTCCCTTTCTAAAGAGCCCGCCGCGCGGTAAGTGCGCTTGCGCCGAGTGTTTAGGAGTCGAATGTCGGCGACACGCGGAGGGAGGAGGGCCGTCCCTGCGGAATATCGACTCGCCCCTCGGGACTCGGCAGTCGATAGTCCCCCGGGATTCCCTCCTCTCTCCCGCTCTCTCTCGGAGTATGTGTGCGCAGTCCCTCTCTCTGCCTCTGTGTGTTTCGGAAATTCCGAACGCGCGCAAGAGCTTTCGCTTCCGGTATGCCCGCACTCGTCGCTCTGCTTTCCGAGGCGCTCTACGTGCGGGGAGCTTTTTCTTATTTTCGCCGTAGTTTTATTTAGTTTTTCGGTAGGCTTCTTGTCGCGCTCTTTTATCTGCGGGCTAGGTGCGGATGCTTCCCGCTCGGCGGCTGGGAATTAAATTATGCTGGAAACTGATTTGTGGAAAGGACACTGATAAATTGGCGCTCAGAGAAAAATGAATCGGTCGCGGCGAGACGCCGTTCTCGTCTTAAAAACCAGCTTGCAGTAAGGAGCACTTGTGGATTCTCCTGAAACGGGACATGAGAATTTAAAAACATCTATCTTATGTTCACCTTCTGCGAATCGTTTACACGGAAAAGGCAAGAAAAACAAATATTACGACCATTGTATTTGGCCCGTCTGCGCGCGCACGAAAGCTCGGAAAAAAAGGCAATTCAAAGGTGGAAGGGAGTCGGGGAAGGAATCTTCGAGAGACAGACTTGGAGGGAATAGGAATGGGGAGTTTCACCAAGATTGTATGAAATTATACGCCTTGTAGTGCAGTTAGCCTTCGCCTTCTCTTCCTCGAGGGATGCTGGTTTTGTACACGTATACGCAACACGCGTCTCCTCTCAGTATGTTTTTCAAAATTATTCCTTTGACTTTCGGCTTGTCCTCTTTGTTTTACACAGTAGATTTTCGTTGGTAGGTTCCAAACGATTACAGGGGACAACAGACGCAGCTCGATATTTTTCAAATCTCACTTTTTTGTAACTTATTGCTTATTTAACTTGTGCTAAAATATTAAAGAGTATATGTAGTAACCATTTTTAAAATTCGCCGCAATACAAAGACTTGGCAGCAAAAATCCCCAATTAAACAAATAAAAAAAGCAATTTTATCCAAAAAGCCGAGGAGACATCTCTCGTCTTTATATACTCTCCACTCCGCTCTCCTTCTCGTCTAATCTTTCTCCTCTCCCGTTCCTTTTCGGCCGCGGGAACGGAGGGAGTCGCCGGCTCGGGCAAGGAGAAAATGAAAGTGAATCTTGAAAACGTTATATTCAGTACACGCGCCGCGCGCGCCGAGGCGCGACGTTTTAAATAATTGAGGCTCCCCCCACTAACTCGCCGCAGCCGAATGATACACCTCGAGGGCTCGCGACCTGGTCGCGTGTCGCAATTTATTTTTTCCACGAGCGCTCTTCAGGCTGCTTTCTTGAGAGAATGCCGGCCGAGGTGATTCTCTGCTTTTAGGCCCGGGTTTTGGAGATTGGTTATTAATAATGGATACATTGCGCGTCTAGCTCGGGTTTCGACGATGCTTTTATTGCAAATGTTTTAGTAAATCAATCGCGTTTTATTGATAATTTATTAAAATGGTTTTCATTACTTTTCCCAATTAAAACTTAAGAAAAGTTTAATTGAACGAAAAAATAAAAAAGCTCTCTCTTATTGTTCTTCGAAAGTTCACGTCACAATGTAACTCCACCTACCCGTCAGCTAAGAAAAAAAAATAAAAAAAAACCGACGACCGCTTCCGAGCGAATCAATTCCAGACGTTTTTAAAAATACTTTAAAAAGCCTTCCGTGCGACACATTTGTCTTTGCTCGGGAGGCTGCCGTCTAAAGCGGACGGACTCGTGTGGGTGCGTCTCCTCTCGGAAGAGAGACAGAGAGAGAGAAAAAATCGAAAGTCCCGCTTCTTCGCCGCCGAGCGTCGTCGAGCAGCATCAGGCGGAACTTCTATTGGCAGGTGTACACACACGTGCGCGGCCTCGATCGTCGAAAGAAAAGTCCGAAAGGCGCGCGCTCCTCTTTGCGCTGCAGCCGTTTCGTACGTAGTTTTTAATTTTCCTTCCTGTTTCGATGCTTTAATTTATACGTTGGAAATTGTTTTCAATTGTTTCCGAAATACTTTTGAAATACGTTTTTCCGCGTAAAAAGATATTTTATCTGGAAAATAAAGGCCTTCGACTCCAAAATAAGAAGGCAATAATTTAAAATTCCGGGCAATAAAGTCGGGAAAAATAGAAGCATAACGACATTATAAACAAAACATCGGCACATAACCCTCATTCCTGCCGTCCCCGGCGTATCGGGTCGAAGCCGAAAAGGTAACGGCAGCATAGTCGTACGGGCCGTTCGGCTCCTCCGAATTTGTGTCCTGCTTTTCGGCAATACTTTATACATCCATACCGGCCAGTATACCTAAACCTCTCCCTTTACATAGATTCCCTCCTCGGTGTGTGCGCGTCGACTTCACCCTCAGCCCAGAGAGTCGAGTCGAGCGCGCGGGCAAAGTTTTGTCCGAGTCGTCCCCCAGTCCGGCTCGGTCCCTCGCACGTCCTCGACAATAATTCCTCGCCACCCGGCCGTAGAAAGAGTGAGCGAGAGCGAGCTACTCTCCGGAGACTTCCATTTTGACTCTGGGGATTAGGCGTGACTCCGCCCCCGTTCGACCCGACGACGGCGAAACTTTTGTCGGCTCATTCTTTCGGCCTACTAGTACGCCTTCGCCTCCGACTCACACACGAGCTCTCTCTCTCTCTCTCTCCGTGTGCGATATCTCTCCGAGAGGCGAGGAGACGGCCAGGGAGAAACCGCACACGGCGATGTATTGATGACTTCTTTTTCTGCGCCGAATGCGCGACCGGCCGCGTGAATGCGGACGGATCGACTGCCCGGTAGAGCCGCGTGAAGGAAGAAGCCCAGTGTACACACGTCGACGTAAACGCGAAGCGGCCGCGAGAACTGGGACGGAATAAGAGACCTTTCGAGAGGACGACTGTTTTATTCTCAATTAAAGCAAGCTGGGTGCAGTTTCGGGTTTTATCTCGTGCCGGTTTCTTGACTGCGCGATAATGAATATGTGGCCGTAGGACTGAGAATTCGAGAAGAAATATTTGACTTCCAAAACTATCCATGTCAGTGAGAAAAACAATTTCCGGAATCAGCAATACAGAGGCGCATTCAATCCATTATTCACCAGGGAAACAAACTCCAGCCCTTCGAGAGCTCCGCTCGAAATTCAAAAGACCCCCGTGCAGCCTCTCTATAAGAATTCGGCGCACACTTCGATCTCTTAACATCCATAAAGAAATCTTCCTCCCCCCCCGATAGCTAGTACAGTATCGGCGCTCGCGGCATTCGGTCTCGAGGTTGCTCGGACACGCACACACACAGGGAGAGAGAGACCGTCGGCAGCGTTCGTCGTCCGCGGCGGGAAAGAGAGGGTCCCCGGAGGCGGCAAGCTAAATATATCCACCCCCGCGGGCCGACGAGGGGGGAATGTCAAGACAACATGGCCGACGCCCGTCATACTACTAACCTCTCCCCCGCGCCGTCGGGCCGACCCTATGTGTACACTGGCCGTGTTCGACCAGCCCCGCGAGCAAGCCTTCCAAGAACGCTCAAAGACCCGGCTGCCGGGGGCTCCAACTTTGACGCCGACGCTTCGGACTTTGAATCTTACGCTCTGCCCTGCGACTGCGACGACTCTTTGGTGTTGGGTGCTTTGGCCTGCTCATTTCAGTCGGGAGAATCTATAATGCGGAACCGCCTTTTACATTCTTTATCGGGAGCGGGGCCCATTTCTCTTGCCTTGTAGGCTCTAGTAGTGTCTTTCTCTCCCAGCTTTTTTTCCTTCCGGGTACGGCGCGCCGTTGGCGTACAACGCATTCGAAAGCTACAACGTCGAAATGTGGCACGCGCCTTTCCCACATTAGGCCGCCTGCTTGTACGCACACGTGCACGCGCACGTTTATAGAGCCGAGATTGTTGAGGCGAGTTTCGGAATTCGCGAGTGTCTTGGGCCGGGGGCTATTTCAAATTTGTATATCGAGTTTGCCGTTTGTTACTTTACCAGGTGAGCAGAGGAAAACGCCTTGCCGCTGTGTTTGATTTTTCTTCGCGGAATCATTCATGAAAAATCGGGGTGTGAAATTAGTTTTATATCGATGGCGTCGACTTACGGCTTCCATTTATCGACACTTTTTCAATTACTTTCGTACCTCCTCGACGCTTGCGGAAGTTTCGAAATTGTTTCGCGCGAGCGAAGTAAAATTTTGAAGAAAAAAAAAACGCGGAGATATACGAGCGGACGCCGTAGAAAGGAGAAATTTATTTTGGCGCGAGGGTGAGACGTTTAGTCGACAAGCGAAAGACGAAACAGATTAAAAGTAGCAAGTGTCTCCCGTATAGTCTTTCGAGCGAGAAAAAGGGAAGAAAAAAATTAACGGAGGGAACGAAGAAAGAGGTAAAAGTGGAGAGAAAGAAGTTGATTTGACGGTCGAAGAAAGAGAAAAAGTAGGGTGGAAATTAGCTACCTTTGAGATTACTTTGAATTAACAAATTGAAAAAACTCCCTCCCCTCTCTCTCCCCGTCGATTCTCTCAAGAGTAAACTTTCTCCCCCTTTAGCTTTCTTTTTTCTGGGGCTCTCGGAATTTTTAAGAGCGATCTTTGCTGCGATAAGCGAGCGACGCATTTTTTTTTTCCTTTACCTCGAAAGCGATTTAGCAAATCGCCTGGGTGTGCCTTTATTATTTTAGCAGATTTGAAATTCTGCAAGTTCACCTGCTTATTACCAATCGGCATAAAAGATCATCTTCAGTCAGAAGAATACACTCGAAAGAAAGAGAAGAGGCGTCGATCCTCATTCAAGTGACCGTCACGACTCGGGAGAACTTATGATCTCGCCTGACCAAAAAATCGAGGGAGAGAGAGTGAGAGAGCAGCCGAAAAGTCGGAGCTGCGCGGCCGTAGGTGGAACGTGCCGAGACTCGGGATCCTTTTTCGCGCGGCGGCAGCCCCAACGTGAAATAACTGCAGCGGCGAATTGTCTGCATAAAACATTCACGAGGGAAGAAGCGGCGGCGCGAGAGCGAAAGAAAGAATCGCGCCCTAAAGCCCGTCTCTGCGCGCCGCCGCGAAGCGCCGTTATGGAGCGCAGAGGCTTGACCTCGATATTCCTGCAAATTTCTCGACGTGTCAGGGTTGCGACTTTAGAATGCTGGGCTTCTCAATGCCTTGTAAATAGCGGCTTTGGCGGGGGATAACGAGGCCGGCGGAAGTTGGAAAAAATCTTTTACGTTTCTTGCTAAAAGTTTTCGTGAGAATTCAGCCGCCAAGTTTTCTGCCCTTTCATTGGGTTTTCTATTTTAAAAATTTTATTTTTTTGCTTTACTTGCTTTTCGCGACGAGTCAAGTTTAATTTTATTGATGCTCCTTTATATTTTTAAGTAAAAAGTTAGAGAGTAAGCTTCACTTCATTTTTATCATCTTGTAAAAAAGCGTAGCTACTTAAAGGCACACTTCAATTAAAACTTAATAATTGCCATCAGGTCGTTGTAAAGCGTCCTGCAATAAGTACAAGAGTGCCTGACGCATTTGTTGCGATCGACCAGCGTTCTCTCTACTCATCCCCGTTTCCCGTACATTTATTGCCCCCTTCGCCCGTTATACGACGTTATATTTGATATTGGATAGACTCCCATGTATCGAATACATATAGCTTGGTTCGTATCATTGGGCTCGTAAAACCTTGCCGTAAATAATATTAAGTAAATGTAATGCACCGCCGGTGTGCTTAGCTCGATCGGAAAAGCGCTTGAAACGCAGGAAAAAGAGGCCAATGTTTTTTCCTCCGCCTCAATTTCATCGAGTAAACAGAAAGGGCAATTTTTTTTTTTTTTTTTTAACAGAAATTTTGGAATATTTTTAGCGCAGAATCAGATTTGAAATAAGAAACACCGTATGAGCGTAAATGCAAAAATGGAAAATTTTACAATGTATCTCCACTTCCTTTACAAGCTGCGATAAAATGTGCACACGAAAAAATCCAGCTCGAGCGGCGCTAAAAAATTTCTCGGGATTGAAAGTTCCTCAAGTTTGACTGAGAGCGTCTCCCGCGAATTTCAAGCTCGTCGAACTTACTGCGTTGATCCCCCCTCGGCTTCGTCTCTCTTTCTCGAGCGTTACAGCTCGTCGTATATACGATACAGGTCGAACATTCAATTAACTCGCAAGTTTTACGGTGGCCATAAATACGTTCGCTCTTCGGGCTACCTGTCCACTTCGAGGGAGGGATCGAGCCATCGAAGAAATTACGATGAAGTAGTCTCCTCGCGCTCCCTCTCCCTTTGTATTTTACACTCGACCACCGTAAATTCCGGATATCCTTCGCCGTACGGGGATATCCTTGAGCGCGAGCTGGAAAGGGTTGGCTGTAACGCGTTTTGCCAGGCGACACGTCGGATGTAAAGGCCACGGCTTCGCGTACGACGTCTTCTCTCAAGGTTGCCCTAAATCGACTGACAAGATTGTTTTCTTTTAGGAAGTGGGTTCGTTCTTATCTATTGAATTTATTCGTACTTTAGTTTAAGAGAAAATTTTCATTTAATTTTCATACTATATCTGCGTATACAAAAAAAAGTTGTAAATCTTGCACGAGAAAGCTTCAACCTAAGAGGAAGATCCAAAAAAGTACGAAATTATAGAATCTCTGAATAATAAATAGAGCAAAAAGGAGCTGCATTAAGTAAATTCCCCCTACATTTACGTGTAATACGTAAATCGCCGGGTGGGGAGAGACTGGCGCTCCGAAGAGTCGCTTCTTCCTCGGACGGGGGGAGGGCCAACATTCTCAATTTCGCTAAATGGCGCATCGCGTGACGAGACGCGCGCACCTCCATTACTGAATACGTAGAGCTTTTTTCCTCCTCCTCTCACTTCCGCGCCGCCAGGAAGTGGCGTAATTTTTAATTCCGCAAAAAATTCCGAGCCACGAGCAAGCAGCGGAGAGGTAAATCAGGTTGGGGAATCTGGATTCAATTTCATTATATGAAAAACGGACTTGTCCATGGACATGATCAATTTGGCTTTTTTCCGAGGGGAGAAAGTTTGCTTTTCTCGAGTGGCTGGTTGGAATAACAAATAAAATACACCAAAGCTTTAACTTTTAAATAACTGAATTTTGCATAAATTGACGAAAAACTAACGACGACGTCCGTGATAAAAAATGGCGCAACTTTGACGAAATCTAGGCGAAGTATGATCATCGTCGCGTCCGCTTTCGATAACTCGCGTATCGAGTAAAGTCACGTACTAATCTGAACTTGTGCTCTCGGCTCGCTTTCCACAAACAGCAAAAAGGAGGAGCGGCGCGCGGCAGCCCGAATCGGCGATCCCCGTCCGCTTCCAGCGCCGCCGGCCGATTTTAATCCGATGCGCGTTTTTGCCCCTCTCGCCGTTTATAAGGACGCGCCGCTCTCGTCCACTTTGGCGACGGGAATCCGCCTCACCTGAAAAGAGCTGGAACGCGCGCGCGCTCGCGTACAAGGCGATCACAAATGCCGGGGACGTACGCCGATGCCAAAAACGCGGCCGTGCGTCATAAAGAAGCCCCGGAGGCGAGCCGCCGCCGCTGCCGCCGCAGCAGTAAAATATATAATGCCGGGGCCGCTTGTAATTTTTCTTTGACGGCGACTTATTGCCGCAATAATCTTTCATCGCGGGATTTAGGAACCTTTATGTAAGCGCCGATCGTTATTTTAACTGACTGCACCCGGCGTTTCTTTGCTTATGAGAGGGTTTATGGATTCGGATGAATTTAACATGTCGTGTAAATTCATTAAAACCCGAGTTTTTCGGAGCGCTTTGCCTGCCGCGCTCGCATTTTTCGCCAAAAATTTGTTTCTTCGAACTCTCGAATGCGATTATATTTACGCGCCCGACCAGGAAAGTATCAATAACCCTCAAAAATAACAAAATCCCCGCCCCCGAGTAAACTCATTAAAAACATTTGCCCCGTAAATCAACACCCGAACATGTTTGGACACTTAAAAACCCGGTCACCCCGTCTCCCCCGAAATCCCGAGAAAAGCGGAAAGCGACAGCCTCGCGGGGCGCATCGTGTCACCGGATGCATAAAACACTTAACGGCTAATTTCCCGGTGGGTGTGACTATTTACCGCGCGCATATGACACGTAAGCGGCGCACGCGCCTCCCTTGACAAATGCCTCTCAGCGGGTCGTCGGCGGGCGCCTGCGCCAGAGGCGATGATCTGTTTCTCGTCCCAGCACTCGGCGGCGTTTCCTCCTTTCGCGCGAACCGACTTCTTTTTTTTTTTTTCTGGGTATCGAGGAGCTGCGGTGATTTTTCAAAACGCGCCCCCGATCGAATTACTGATTGCGCCGGTCGTTAAAAGCTGCGCGGAAGCATGTCGGAGGATATGGAAATGAGCTGTTGGGTTACGTAGAATTTTGTCATTCGACGCTGGCCGGGTTGTAATTTTGACTTTCAGGGCTTTTACATTTTAAATGACGGGCTATTTGCATAATTATGACATTTTCGTATAATACGATAATGTGTCAAGTTCATTTTTAAAAGCTCAAAAAGAAAAATCCTACGCTCAACAGTACGATTATCAAAAAAGAAAAAAAAATGAGCACCCAGATCAAGGTGGCTTGGAACTCTTACTTTTGCCGCCTCTCATAAATTTCGTGAAAAAAGAGCGGCGAACTCATCTTCCCTAAAGCGTCAGCGTGGAAGAAAAACAGAATCAATAAACACGAGCGCGAGGTAAGAGAGCCGTGTCCGCGCGCAAAGTCAGCAAAGAGAAAGACTCGATTCCCTTCTAAACGCGATCTCCGCGCGCGCGCACATGGTCAAGTGGCCGCGCGCTCGGACGTCACACACGTGTTTCCCCCCGACGCTCGAGTTTCACCGCGCGCGTCCACGAGATTTCCCCTCTCGAGTCTCTCGTCTGCGAACGGCCAATCTCGCGATCCGCGCGTAATCGTGCGTATATTCCTCGTCGTTAATCCGTGATGGATGGATGGACGGACGGACGGACGGGCCGGCGGGACGTTATCTCCGGGCCACGGGCGCGTCAATCACGAGGCTGGAAGCGTAAACGAGATCATTACCGAAAACTTTCTCACCTCGTTAGAGTCATTCAAGAGGAGGCTGCGAGCTTTTCCTCGGGATATAGAACCTGTCGCCGAGCGGAGCGAGCCGGACGCGAGCCGCGGTGATTGACCGCAGGAGGCGGCCTGTTTTAAATGCGCCGCGCTTCGGAGGGAAAGTTTTGAATCTACGTACGCTGCGCGGCTTATTTACTGTAAATCGATCCAAGCACGTGTTAATGTATTATTGTAGCACGTATTTAAACGATTAAATAATACAAAAGAGGTTTTCGCTTTCGCAAGATTTACGCAGCTGCCGAAGGACAGATTCGACGCAAGTGTCATTTGTAACAACGCTGCTCTCGACGCGTTAAATTTTATTGCTCGAGCTCGAACTTTCACTGACAGCCTGAGAATTCCAGCAGTTTATTTTTTGTTCGGCAACCGAACTGTCGTATACCGTTCGAGCGAAAGAAATAGAAACGAATAATCCCATCGCGAGTCTATGCCGTAAAAAAATGACATTCGTACCAGATAAAGAAAAAGAAGGAATAAACCAGATGTCGTCCTCGCCCACTCTGAGCGATAGCAGATAACTGCAGCGTTTGCGTCTGCGTGAAAAAAAAAAAAAAAAGAGTTAACAGATCCACGATGTACGCTCGAACTTGCTATACATTTTAAATTTACGGCCTTTAATTGTTCCAATTCCCAACCGACTCTCCGGCCGGCGGAAAATAAATAAAATTTCGAACCGGAAGATCGAGTCGCCGTCTCGCCGCTGAAAAGCCCTCATAGTTAATCACCGCAGCTCCTCCGTCGCTGATTAAAAATCTATCGTTTAATTAAGAATGATTTACCGTGTTTCTCGACTCGGCGCTCCTCGGGCAATCGATGCAGGAATTATCCTCATTAGGTCGAGAGCCTCGCTCGCTCGCCGCGTTTTCTATGCGAATCGCTCGTCGGGGAAAGAGGGGCGGAGGGGGGGGGGGGCAGACCGAGGAAAACGTCGCGAGAGCACCGTTAGACTGCGAAACCGTAAGACAAAGAACCTTCGGAGGAGTTTCAGCTGAAAATAAAGAGAGGAGCTCGATAAAAACTCTCGTCGATAAAGGCTTTTTAATCAAGACCTACATATATATATATATATATAGATTCGTCGTGCGGGGAATGAAAAAATGTCGTACCGAATCTAGTTGAATTTTGCCCCTCCCGAGAAAGTGATGGCAATAAACTTTGGAAAATGAAATTCATAAAGCGCAACCAGTCCCGGGGCAAAAAGTCCGAGTTTATATAGAGACATGTCGAAAGAGAGTGCGGCGACTCGCCGAGAGCTATTAGACCCGCGGTTGCGTTGCCGCAAGAAAAACTGGATCCCTTCTCTCTCTCTCTCTCTCTCTCCTCTCTTTCATTATATCCCTTTCCCTCCGTCATTTTTGCTCCTCTTTTCTCTTTCATTCTTCTAGCTCGATTCTTCGGCCGCGGCGTAAAAAGAGGAGTCGCTGACTCCGAGTGACAACTTAGAGAGCCGGAGCTCACCTCGCCGTACGATCGACGTCTCGGGCCACACACGAACTGTCCCGAGACACGCACGTATACACGTAGCAGCAGAGAGAGGGAGAGGGGCTGCCGCCGCCGCTCGGAGAATGGCTTGTACGCGCACCGAGGCAGGTATGATCATTTGTCCGAGCGTGATCTATCTTATTACGCGCGATGCAGCGGGATATGCGAGCTCTGCGAGATGTGCTGTTCGGGTTTCGGTGTGAATTGTGCGATGGAAATCTGATAGGGGATAATTGCCCGATGTCTATTGTTGATTCCGCGAGCACGGAGGTGTAGCGTTGCGCCGATTTTACTTTACGACCTCTTGGCGTTTGTAATTATTTACGGGGAAGAGTTGCGCGATCGCATGCAAATACTTTTTAAAAGGAGTGTTTATCCGCCGGAGGGATACAGGAGTGGCTTAGCATATGATAAACCTGCCTATTCTGGCCATTAATCCAGGGAGATTAAGCGGCGAATAAGCCCTAACCAGATATACAGTTCGCCGGCGAGCAAACTTTTAAAGCTCCGCAAACAAAAATCAGGCGGCGGCGGCTTTCCCTTTAAATCCTGGCCAAACAGGAGGAAAAAAGGCCCGCTCTCCGCCTTGGCGAAATTCTCCAAAAGCAGCGAATCATGATGCCGAGTGATTGACGCGTCTCGCTCCAGCCTCCGAGGCCGACAGTCATATGGCGGTGAAAAAAGTACACATACACAGAGGCCTCGATGTACATAGTTTAACCGCGCCATATGTCGCCCCGGCTGCCTTTACGTCCCGAGGCTGTTCGGGCGCTGTCGCCTCGGGCCACTTTGGGGGCTGTGCATTATATCCGGAATTTCGTTTGCTCTTTCTCTTTTCTCTTTGCTTCCCCCCCTCCCCGTTTTTCGCGGCGATAAAGGAAAGGAAAAAGCGGTAGGATCGATTTACATAGGAACGCGCACCTGCGACGAGAGAGCTTAACTCTAAGGAGCGAGAGAGAGAGAGAGAGAGGGGCAAAGTGTGCAGAGGTATCGAGAGAACTAGAGGCCTAACTCTTTCGCTCGCGGATAGTATCGATGTTGCCGCCGACGGGTTAGAATGCTTTAGTGCCTTGGAGGAAACGTCTTTCGAGCGGTTTCTTTCCTCCGGCAAAAATAGCTTTAGTTTCGGGACTAATGTTGAAAAAGGTGAAAATACTTCAAAGAACTCTCGATAACTCAATTGGTTTTCTATTAGTTTGCTATACGTACATTTAAATAATTAGCGTGCAAATAGTTAACCCAATTTAGCCGGGAAATTCAATCTACCTAACAAAATACTGCTCCTTACTTGCA
Source organism: Ormyrus pomaceus (assembly GCA_900474385.1). Taxonomy (NCBI): domain Eukaryota; kingdom Metazoa; phylum Arthropoda; class Insecta; order Hymenoptera; family Ormyridae; genus Ormyrus; species Ormyrus pomaceus. Next base: position 65,040 of record UCOM01000288.1, read on the forward strand.
TCCTCCGTCAAACGAAAGGGCAGCAATTTATATTTATTCGAAGCAGCTACTCTATCATTCCTGCATGTATATATGCATGAGCCAACCGTGTATCTTTGCCTAGGGTCCGAAGTATCGTGTAATTGATAGTGACACATGCGTATACAGGAGGCATCGGGCTCGATGAGCCGTAGGAAAATAATAAGCCGCTGGTGTTCGCCCGGTATTACTGGGCTTTCGGGCTGGGGGGGGGTGTTACTGCCGCAGTAGATTCGTGCGGCCTACGATGTCGACGGCGGCGGCAAGGATCAGGCGGAGAAAAGAAGAGGGAGGCTGGGAAATGGGAGCTTATATTATTGATACTTGAGCTTCCGGGCTTTAGTCCCGCTGTTTTTCTGCTTGTTTAATGAGAATTTTGACAAATTCCATAGTTTTTATTTGAGCGGATCAATATACCTATGCTACTTGGCAGAAGTTTATTTGAATTACATAAAGCTTATTGAGGTTAATTTTAGTTGTACTAATTAATTTAAAAGGAGCAGTGTAATGACCATTTTAAAATGTTCAACTCGAAATTAAACCGACTCTTCGATCTTACTAATCAGCCGGCTAATTTTACTAAGCCGCATTGTAACTTTTACAATAACTTTCATTCAGCCAAAGCCCGGCCATATTCTTCGCGGCGAAGAAAAGAGCAAGAAAATAAGAAACGCAGGAGCAGCTGACAATAGGAGAGCCGAGGAGCGAGCGAGACAGACACATAAAAACAAGCGACGTCGCGGAGCCTTGAAGAGGGGTGGGCCGGACAAAGGGGTGTTAGCTTCGACACAATGTATGCACCCTCGTGTGTGCAGGCAACGTGCCCGGTATCTCCCTCTCTCTCTCTCCTCGGCGGGTCTTGGGGGGTGTGTCGGACGTCTATATTCTCGGGCGTGCGACTATCCGCATCTCTGCGTTCGATATAGACGCGCGCCGGTTCTATCTACGTAGACGCGCCTGGCGGTGCGCAGGAACGACCGAGGGCTGAAATTATCACTCGCAGACGCTCGTATCGCTGTTAGGAATACGGGAAACGCCGGGAATACACGTTGGACGAGAGGAGACCCGTTCAATCTAATATTCATGCGGCTGATGTATCGGCGCTCCGGAGCTGCGACGGCTTTCGTTCTTCTTTCGGGGAATTAAAGGCGTTGGGTGTATATATACGTTACCTGGCCGAGGACTGCCGCGTTATTGGGAGGCAAGTGAATTTCGTATGTACGTACCTGGAACAGAAAAGTTACAAACGCTCGTCAATATTAAATGCCGTGCGTGGAAAGTTTAAAATAATCAAATTTCCCTTCAACCCGACTGCCCGAGAAACTCGATAAATGTTTCTCTCGCTGCAAAAAATATTCAAATCAGATCGAAGCGGACGAGGTGTACTGTCCTTCAGATTGAAAGAAATTAGCATTTAAAAAAAAGGAGAGCGCACTACAATAGCCCCGGCTCTCACACCTACAAGCCGACAAAATCGCGAACTCTATTGTAATCCGATCGGAACGTCGGCGTTAAAGGCTGCAGCGGCGGCGGCTCTTCTCGGGACGTCATCGCTCGGGCCGATCACGAGCGCAAATCTCTCGAAAAGGGCGAGAGAGAGAGAGAGAGAGAGCAGCGGCGCGGGCTCGGCAGCTTCGATTAGATTAGGGTGGATTAGCCAATCGAAAACTACAATGGCCAGCGAGAGGGGTGACATTTGACGCTGCTCTGCGGGACGCTCTATTAGATTTGCGAGAGCGCGCGGACCTCCCCTCTATCTCTGTCGAGATATATACGGAATCGAATGATCGCGCCGCGATCTGCTCGATCGGCTTTTCCGCCGCTCGGAAAAACCGCCTCCCTCTCTCTCTCTCTCTCTCTCTCGATCCTTTTTTTGCTTTTATTTTTCGAGCGGATTTCGGAGCGTAGGAATTTTGATCGCCGCCGAGGTTAACTGGGCGTAACTCGATTTCCAGCTTTGACTTCGATCGCGTAATAAAGTGTATTATTTAGTATCGAGAATTTTTAAATCGTAAAAACTGTATTACGATCGTTCTGGGGCTGTATCATGGATGAAAATATAAAAAATCGATCAAACGAATTCGCAATTACAATTTGCACCGAGTTCTCCCGTGTACTTTTAAAAATTATTCAAACACTTAAAGCATCTAATTCAATCTCACCCGGCTACGATAGATGATTATCGTGGACGAAAACGTGACGCGCGGGAAGGTATATTGCGCGGCGGCGGGCGCAGCGGCTTTCTTCGTAATTTATTCGGCTGGTTTTTATCGCCGGCGATCTGATCGGCGTAAAAGCTAAACAGCTGTGTGCGCATCAGCTCTAATTCCGTATCAAAACAGCGGAGTGCGAGGTTGCGCGTCACGCGACGCGATATCGCGGGTGTGTCGAGTGGACGGGAGGGTAATTAAGTTCTTACCGCCGTACACTCGGCTGTGAAAGTTGGTGTGCGCAGTTTTTTGCTTTGCATAAGTCTGTATATAAGTAGTCTTTTGAATGTTTGAGCCCTGGTCGGAATTACAATACAATGAAATTTAAACCGTTGAGCGAAGACGAAGATGGCTTGAACCGTCGATCTATTAGGTTGATTAGCCCGTGAAATGTTTAAGATTTATTGGTAATTTATTAGATTCTGATGATTTTTAAAAGCTTTTGCTTAAAAATTATTCAAATACTATTTTTTCATACGACTGTACAACCAACAGGAATCCTCGACTTACCGCCTTTAATTATACGAGGAGAACCGGGTTCGCGTGTGAGGGTAACATCAGGTCACCGAACCTTCGCGTTTTTAACACATCGAAGAGCAAAGAGTCGATAGAAAGTTATTCAGGTTTTTTAACGAGAACGAAAGGATTCTAACGCTTACGCATGCTAATAGACACGTCAACCCTTTAAACGCTCGCTTAAAATTGCTAGGGGATTTGCAATTGCGATAGGGTTAGGAAAGGTGGTAAACGACACGCGACACAGGTGAGGAGCTTAGATTTTATTGATACAACCGCGCGAGTCCGATTGTTTTTTTTTTCTTTTCCTCGATGCGCAACGAGATCGAGCTATAATTCGATATAAAATTGAAATAAATGTCTTTCCATTTGCAAAATAATATCAGCGAAAATTCCCATAAAAGCGAGGAAGCTCCGGGGCGCGCGGGCCCCGTAAACTATTAAAAAATAAGTGCCTCAAGTAGCAATAAAACGGGCGACATAGACGCGGCGCTACATCATGCCGGAGCCATAAAATCGGCAAGAAAATATTTTCGTTTCATAAATTTCAGCTCTCTCTCTCTCTCTCTCTCTCTCTCTTTGCCCCGGCGCTCACCTCTAAAAATTTACGACGTATCGCGTGACGTTCGACGCGCACTTAGGAGGCCGATAAATTTCGAGGCCGACAATAGACACGGGCGCCGTGTGCGTTTTTTTGTTTTTCGGGAAAGCTCAACGGAAATCCGTGCGCAAGGTGAACGCGGCGGCGGCGGCGGCCGACAATGAGCCCCGCGGGCTACAAATTTCTGCCATCTGGCGCAGTTTGCCGTGTGCGTCTATCGGATAGTTGCGTCGACGGAAACTCAATCCGAGTGCCCCGGGAAGACACTCTATACCGGCGAGCGCCGCCCGAATCGTCGAGGATACAATGGGGAAACGTGGCGCGCGCGCGCTTTTCACCCCTCCCGGGTTTCGAACGATTTTCGGATGGGCTATACCTTCATTACTATTAAATCTACGGCTTTTGAGGGTCCGCTTGTTGAGCTCTTCGATTCGATGGGCTGTACGACAAATGTTTGGATTTCGTATTTAAATTTAAAAGAGTGTGTGATGTAATAGATTTAACAATTAAAATTTGAATTCGTTGATATAAATTATTTCGAAACTTGGACTAAAAACCGAAAAATGTTTCTTAACCTAGAAATATATAGTATATTTATTTATAATTTCTTTGTTTTGAATGATCCACCAACTATCAAACGGTTCTCATATAGTTAAACTGAACCTCTTAGTATACATTTACAAATAGAACACAGTGCGCGACGGCTAAACGCGTTGCTCAATTTTTCCAAAACAATCAGCACGACACATTTGATTAGTCCTCGCGCTTCTCTCTCTCATCGACGGAAGGAGCAATTAAGCGAATTTGCATTATATCTCTATCGAATTACAAGATTCGTATTATCGATAAAATTGGCAATTTGGGGTGGGCGGACCTTTTGTCCTGGGGAGAGAAGAAAATCGAGGGAACAGGAGGCAAAAGGGGGCCGGGAGGAGCGGCGCGCGCGCGCGCGCCTGCTCATTTGATGTCGATATAGAATTCAGAGTAGGGTTCTTACTGGAATAATCAGGAAATTGTCCGAGCCGGTCGTCAAAAATAATTTATTGTCCTCCGGCTATTATTTTTCTGGTACACGAATTTCGGGATCGAAAAAAAAAAAACTGGATAATAAATTACCTTCCTTATAGCGAGATGCGGGAAAGCCCACTTTTCGGCTTTGTGCTTTTCGTAAAATAGATTATATTTTTTGCAGAGTAGAAGAAAAAAAACACGGAACGACCGCTCGTTTCTCAGTCGCAGTAATTCGAAAAGTCTTCTCGTTAAACAAAATCATTTAGGCTCGAGCGCATTGTCAGCGCTCGAAAACAACGCGACCCCCTTCGCACCCGCAAAACCGCGCGACCACTCGGAGCCCCATTCTGAAGCCTCCTCGGCACTCGTAGAAAAGAAGCGCGCGTAAATGCGCATTCGGCGAGGGTACACATCACAGACGATTCGGTACGGGCCATACAACATTGCCGGTGTAACCTGACACCCCTTCGGGGCACCGCCCCCCGCGCGCTCACTTTTACGGCCGACGCCAGATGATATAGTCACGCTGCAGCCGCACCGCGCGCTTCGAGCTGCGCGCGCGCGCGCGCCGCCTCGATTTGAAGCATCGGTCACGCGGCCGCGCGGCTAAACGAGATAAAGTCTGATTAGGGGACGGGCTGTCGTAATTATGAGGGATTGCGTGTCTTTAAGTCATGGCTCGAGCGGTTTTGCCTGCTCTCCAATTTCGGGCGTCCGAGCGGGGGACGTTTGTAATGTTGACGACGGATGGCTATAAGAAACAATTGATTGTCCGCCCGTAATCGTCGGAATAAAAATTAATCCGTGATTCCGTTTAATTTTACCCATCGGACGAAAATCGGATATTCTTCAAGGACGAAGCTGAAACGGAGATATTTTTTCGAAAATAATGTAGGAAAGAGCCAAGGTGTCGCGTATAGTTGGGACGCTGCCAATAATTGGGTTTATAGCTTGCGTTGTAGCTAATCCTCGTGGGACATTGTTCTTCGTGTAGGAGATGAATTTGCAGCGATTCGTATCTTGATTAATGGGGAGCATTCGCCGTAATAATTAGTCACGGGGTGGTAGCGGCCCGGCGATCATGCGCCCGGGCATTTTTATGGGAGATAAGGCCTGAATTTCGCTTTGCTAATTGATTCGACGCCGAGGCCGTTGATTCTTTTTATTCGCGAGTTCATTAGACACTATATTTTATCTATACGGACGCTGCTTAATTTAATGCCGCCGCGATATGTGTAACGCGTAATTATCTCTCCTCCGGTATACATTATGACGACGATAACGCGTTATTGTTACTTTGCCTAATGCTCCTAATTAAAGTTTTTATAGTACAAAATAAACTGTAATTACAGCGTTATTGTAAGCGGAAAATCCTGGAAAAAGGTATATCCAGCTCCGTCAGTTGCCCGCTAATAAGACATCTCGCCTAGACTCCACCGCTAATTTATTCCCCGGCTCTCCTCTCTCGAACAAACGCCGCACGCGTAAACGATAATGCAATCCACGTGGCTGCATGCCGAGCATACACGGGGGCACAGATGGTCGCCCCGGGGCACTTACCGGCCCTGCCTTAGCCGCCTAACCGTATTTATTGACGAGCCGACGGTGAGCGAGTAAGTCAGGAGCCAAAGGAGAATGCCCGCTCATATTTTTCCAAGGGGAAGCCGCCGGGATTCCCGGCTGCCGCTGCGACACGATGGATATTTTCTGTTTTTCGAGCGGCAAATGGATGACGTTCAAATTTGTTTGAATATAACTTAATACGCGATTCGTTTCGAAGCTCGGTACGTTACGTATCGCGGTGCGCGATAAATTCAAGACTCGGCTGAGGCTTCTATCTATTTACAGACACGGCAGTCAAGGCAAAAAACTCGCCAGTAAACGCGTTTAATTAATTGAGGCCAGAAAAAGCAGTTGACACAGATACGAAATAAAAGTCTCTTCTCCGCTCGCACCGCCGCGCGTTCGGTGTGTTCTGTTTAGTCTCGCCTGCATGCGCGTGCGTCTGCGCGCCAGATCCACCGGTCCTCGCGCGGCAGATAAGTTTGATTTATTCAAAATTTCTCTGGCTCTTTCGTCTCCCCCCCGATTTACCAGCCCGAGCTCCCGTCAAACGCCGGGTCTATCTCGGCTAATTTAAAGAAAGGGCATTAGCCGGCGAATCGATCGGATGAATAATTGGAGCTCAAGGCGGTCGCCAAGTGGCGGCGGGCGGAGGACCGAATTCGCGGTCGAGCGGTCGGCGTGCGTTGTTAGTTGCGCCCGCTGTTTGCGGCATTAATCATGGAATCACCCTCCTCGGCCGGCCTAACTCGGGCCTCCGCCTCGCAGCGTCGTTCACGTCCAAGGAGATTGCGAGTCCCGCAACGGTTTACAAGCCCCAAAATGTACAACCCTCGCCGCCTCTGCTCCGTGCCGCCCGCCGTCGCCGCTGCTGCAGCTCCTTGATCAAAAGCGAATCCCCCTTGAACTTTCTTAATTAATCAGCTCAAGGTAGAGTCCTTCCTGCGACATCGGCTATTTTCGACGAGTCGATTAATTCGCATTAGGCTGTTAATTTCGAGATGAACGCTGGAAGAGGGCTGAGACACTTTTCGGTCAATTTAGTCTCCTATCGTATTTTAAACATTAACAATTAAAAAGAGAATTCTGAGTCTATTTAATTAGCTATCTTATTCGTTGCAGGCGATTTTAAGACGATCCACAAACGCTAATTCAGCAATTGCGAAATTTCAATAAAAATTCGAATCGTTTCATCCTACGGGGTGCACGTCGCGATCGCCCGGGCCTCGGCGCGCGCGCGCCATTTGCCGAGACGCAAAGTAAGCGTAGAATTAATCGGGACTTAATTACGATAGAGCGCGCCCGCTTCATACTTGTTGCAGAGAGAAAGGCGGGCAAGGCCGCCGTTGCCGCCGCCGACGCCGTCGTCTTTGCGCCGCGTTAAGGGCGTAATAAGATTCCCTTTAATGGCATTACACGCCTCATTGGGACTTTCCAAGTCCGAAGTTCCGCGGAGGGAGTCTCGACTTTGCGCCCTGTTTGACTTAACCGGAAGTTACTGCTTTTCACGGACGGTCGCCTCACTTGTCCCCTCTTTTTCTTTCTTTCTCTTCCGCTCCTGGCGAGTTCTCTCTCTCTCTCTCCCTCTCGGCTTTCTCTTTGCAGTCTATTCTTTCGATTAAGTTTTCGCTGTCGCTCGAAATTCATCGGCAGATTGATCGATCGTTTTTGGTAGTTTAGCGTTCAAATTAAATGCATTTATTTAGGTACTTTTAGTTTTGCAATCGACTGTCGATATACCGATCATTTAACTTGAATAAATAAATGAATTAAAAAGTTATTACGTAGGGACCGAAAACCAGAAATTGAAGAAAATATGAATCACCGCAAACTAGATTCTCGTCGATATATAGCCAAGTCAAGCGACTTTTTCCACGTCTCTCAATTTTTCCCGAAGAAATATAAACTCATCCGATTTTGGAAATTGAGATCAGAGATGATTGTACAAGCCATAATAAAATCTCGGCCTCCTTTTAAGTCCCTCCAATCAATTTACTTATAAATAACAAGCCGAAAGCCGCGCTCGCCGCCGCGGCCAAGGCGCACAACCTCCTTCGCAATGCGGCGGCTCTCGCGATATAATTAATCGTCTCGTGTGCGCGGTATTGAAAATTTCGCGCTTTTTGCGCGATTTACCCCGCAGCCAGCGGCCGGAGCCGTGTCCTCGACTCTCGTTACACGGCGCTCGATATACAATAATACGCGAGGGCTTTTCCCATCGTCGTCGTCGTCGGTCGGGGATTCGCGGACGCGGGCAAAAAGCGCCGAACAAGCGTTTAATAGCTTAATTTATAATTCTCGCGCACGCCGGCAAGAAATCGTCGAAAGACGAAGAAGCCCTCGGCGCGGAGCCGAAGAAAAAAAAGGAAGGAGCGAGATGAAGAAGAGGAGGAGAACGCTGAGGAGTCGCGGCCGCTGGCCGAGTGCATATAGGCGGCAGCTTTATATGGAGCGTCGATGCGATGGGTGGTCCGGTTAGCTTGATATCTCAGCTCTCGCGAGTCGAGTCGGACTTTTGCCCAGGAGCCGATCGCTCGACGATTCGAGAGAGAGAGAGTTAGAAGGAAATCGAGCGGATTGCGATCGGCGAATTTTTAGCGCGGTTACACTGTTCGTGCGGCTTTACTGCACCGCTCGTTACGCGCGCAGAAATAGAGAGGTATCGCGACGTTTCCACGTTTAGACATTATTTTTGCGCTCATTTTTAAAGGTTTTGCTTCGGACGTTTTTTTGTAGTCACCGGGTTTGAAAAGGGGCGCGGAACGTAATGTAATTTCAAAGTTTACTTCTACTTTCTGCGAGCGAGTAGTTTTTGCTGACCTCGAATAAGTTACCGGGTAATACCTCGACATAGTTTTCGTACATTCAACGTTCATTCATTCATTAGTATGTAGCTTCGCTGAATTAGTCGCCGATTAAATTAGTTTTAAAATAAGTGGATCCTTATAAGACATTGGTTTAATTTAGAAAATTTACTTTGTCAACTAATTAAAATTTTTTTAAATTAAAAAAATATACACTTTAAAATACTTTTCTAAAGGTTCAACTTAAAATCTCGATTGCTTATTAGATGCAGCCACGAATAAGTCTAAAATCACCGCGAGAATAAACCGCACTCTAAGCAACAGCGGTAATCTCAGCAGGCTCCTCTCAATTAAATCCAAGAGCAAACAAAACGCAATCGGCGTCCTCTCGGCAGCTCGGCGGGGAGGAGGGCAAAAAACCGGGAGAGGACCCATCTCGGCAAAGAGAGAGTGTACCGGCGATGACTCGGTTCTCGAAAAAAAAAAGCGGCGGCGCGCTCCTTTAATCGCGATCGATCGGCGGAGGCTCTGATTTGGAGGCGCGTGCGCGTGGAAATCAAGAGAGATGGAGTGACGCGCACTGAATCACTCATCGCTCCGTCCTCTCTCTCTCTCTCTCTCTCTCTCTCTCTCTCTCTATCTCTCGTCTTTCGTTTGCGATTGTTGGTGTACGAGTGTTCTCCAGAGGCGTCCTATTAACTCGACGGAGAGTCGCTCTACTGGCAAGGTTACATTTATTCACCGACGCACCGCGGGATGAGGGAAGATAAACAAACATTCTGAATGTGTCGGATCTGAGCTAAGGGTGAAAGAAGCTGTTATTGGAGTTGCGTTCTTTGAACTTTTAACCTGGTATCTCCAAGTAAAAACTTCGAGATAAATCGATTGTCATCCTTGTCATTAAAATTACATAAATTTCAAATGATGTAGCTAAAGTTCATTTTCCGAGTAACGTCTACAAATGAGCGCAGAGACGAACAAATAAATACAACTTCCACGGCATCATCAATGTCGTCAAATAAAAGAGTAATTGCTGTAAATTTTACGACGCAAAAAACGTCAGATTACTCCGCTCGGCGAAGTCGGCTCGAAAAAGCGCCTTCTTAACTCGCCCGCGCAAAAACAGCGGCGCAAAGAAAGACACGGCCGCGGCAAAAAGCCGCCTGAAACAGAAGAGGAAGGGGGGGTGGGTAAGGATAATGCGAGTAGCGCGCGACAGCTTATTACGACGTCCAATTGCGCTCGATTCCGGATTTGTCGAGTGATTCACGGGCCGCGCGCCGTACAAAGAGAGCCGTAGGCCTGATCTCTCTCTCTCTCTCTCTCTCTCTCTCTCTCGTCGGCAAGTCGATGATAAAGTATGATGCGCCGATCATCGGCTCGAGCCGATCGATCGATCCTCGTCCTCGCGAGATCGCAATTTATTTATCGTCCGCCGCGCGGCGCGCTCTCTTTTCCCCGGTTCGAGCGCGTCGCGAGGAGGCTTCTTACTCTCGCTCTTCGCTCTCGTTTCTCCCTTTTCGCTCTCCGTATCTTTAGCCTGCCCCTGGCTTGTCCTTTTTACGCTTATCCGCGATACGCATCTTGACGATATAGTTTGCAAGCCGCTTTTCCTCTGTTTAAATAGTCGTCTTTTGTATTGTGACTCTTGTTTTTTTTTTCTATTTTATCTTTAAAATTACGATGTAATTTCATTTGTTAAATTTTCTAATATCCCTGTCCCCGACTAATAGTCAACTAATGGTTGACCGAATTCTTTCAAAAATTGGCCAAATAATATAGTGAAAACTTCCAGCAGGGCTCAAAATCATTCACTCGACTCACTCGCTCGCTAGTTAAATTTCTATTGCAACAGCTATTTCAATAAATCGCGAAATATTTCCCAGCGAGCGAATAATTCACGAAGTACCTGAAATTCAGCAATCGAGAATGCTAATAGCCATCGAAAAAAGGCGAGAATCCGAAATTGTTTTTGCGAGGCACCTCGTACATTGTCATCCGGGCCGCGCTTTTTCATAGCTATCTCTTTCTCTCTCTCTTTCTCTCTTTCCGTCTCTCCTCTTCTTTTTTCGTTCGACTCTTGCCATTCTTCTTTCTCGTGGCTCGGCGAGAGAATCGGAGGTTCGGTTTTTCCCCCTTCCCTTCGGCTCGGCGCGTCCGCCGCGTCCCGTTCCCTCCTGCGAAATCCGGCAATTCTTTTGGGCGTCTTCTTGGGAGAGATGATATTTGCTCGGATCAATCCATATGGTCGCCATGGTAACCGCTCGACGGCCACCGTCGCTCCGCTCCCGTGTGTCCACCTTCCGTACAGCCGCAGTCCACCCCTGGAGTAAGAGACGCCGGATACTGCCGCGACTCTTTCGAGAATGAACCGTCACTTGTCCTCGCGATCTTGATCGGAGAAAAGTCTTTGCCATTCGGTGGATTGTAAAATGCGTAAGAATACCAGCCTCTATTTAATGATGCCTTTACTCGATTTATTTTACTATATAATCCTAGAGATCGAAATTCAATTTTAAATTGTATAAAAGTCTTCACGCTCGTCGTCCGATAAAAAGTACGCATTTCAGATCGGGCAAAAAGCTAATATCAATCACCATCAGCGCGTGGCAGCACACCTTGTTTTTCAAGCCTCTCCTCGTTTGTTAACTCCCTCATCCTTCGCGGCAGAGCGCTCTGCGCTACGCTCGTTGTTCGTTTTCGCGCAACCGAGTCGAGTGTAGCGCCTCGTTTGCCTCACCTTTGCCTTCTAACAAAACCGCGGGACGAGTGAGCTCCCGATAACGAAGTGCAAATACCCGATTGACTCGTCCCAAGTGGTAGACGTGCCGACAGCCGCTCCTCTTGAAAACCCGACTGCGAATAAATTAGGCCGCGATGCCCTCTGCTACTCGAACGAGCCCGAGGAATTTGCGGCCGAGTTATAGAGCGGACGATTAAAATTAATTTCAAAACGGGAGACGAACCTTTTCGACCCAGTTCGACATTTCGTTAGCGGGGCTGCTGCCGTCGTTCAAAGAGCGGCCGTATAAAACTGTATACTTATAAGCACGCGGAATTAAAGGCAATCTCCTCGGCAATCCGGCGCACGCGAAACAAACGCCATTAGAATGGGGGCAAAAAGAAGAGAGTAAGACGTCGCCGTCCTCCCCAGGACCCAGCCAGCTAAAAAACGAACTAAGGACTGAGGGGGGGAGGCAAAAAAAAAGTCGGCGAAGGAAGCGCGTCCGTCTGGCTCTGACGTAAAATTTCCCTCGCGCTGCTCGCTCCTGTGTTCTTCGCATCCTCCTCTATATACGTACACGTAGCCGAGGAGAGCGGGAGCATTCTACATGCAAATTTATAGAGATCTTTCTCGGACAGAGAGAGAGAGAGAGAGGGAGAGAGTCGCCTCGAGGGGACGCGCGCCTCCTATCCTCCAGGGAAGACACCAGCACACTCGCAGGCCACCTTCACGTACACGCACGGAATCGCTAGGACTAAGAGCGCTTCCTTGTACTGTCACTCTGCCCCGCTCTCTGCTCTATATCTCTCTCGCTCTCTCTCTCTCTCTCCCGGCTTGCGCTCCTACGCGAATCAATTGCATAAATCTCGAGGCATCGATCGCCGACTTGCGTCGCGCGCCTCGCTCGCTCGACGAGCAAAGGATAAAAAAAAGCCGAGCTGAATGTGGCTGCCGACTTCCTGCACTCGCGAAGCCCTTGTTCTCGAGATGCTGTCGCGTGTTTTTAGCAGCTTTTCGGAGATGCCGACTGATAAAGGGACCTTCTTGGGCGGGGTGCAAAGTCCTCCAAGAATAGATTTAGGGACACACCTGACTCGATTCCTATTATGGTTCGATTGAATTAATGTTTATTTCACTATACTTCGAGTACAATAAAAGTAAATAATTTCTTAAATTTATACAAAAACTAAACTTGAAGTTGCCCTGAAAATAGCCCCATGCATTCCCGGTAAAACTACCATTATTTATTGCGCCGGTAATCCCAGCTACCTGTATGCAACGCGCCGATCCAGAAAACGATCCGGACAAAGCTCGCGGCTCGGCTAGGTAAAATAAGCTCTCGAAAGTTTCTTGCCCGTCCAGCTCCCGAGAAGCGCGCAAAAAGTCTCCACGCACCGGGAGCGCGAGGAATTCCATAAATTTGACGTAGCAGCCGCTAAGTAATTATCCCCTCAGGCCTCGGGCAAGAAGGAGCCGAAGGCGCGGAAAGCGCGCGCGACAAAAGGGGAAGGAGAGAGAGGAGAGGATAGAGCGGTGGATCATCATTAAGCCGCGGGGCTGCAGCGCCGAGCCCGCAAAACCCCGTTGGATACGCGGCCGGCTATCCCGGCTGATTGACAGCTGCGCGAGCTGCCGGATACTTTTTGGCCTTTTTGCGCGCGCGCGCACCGAGCGTATAACTACGAGGAATCGAGCCGCGGACTCCGTCTTCGACGGCGGGGTTCGTACGCGGAATGCACCGATATGGCGGGACGAGGATAACGGCCGGCGAATGCCGAAGCGAAGGATTGTTTGTTTTGAGAGATGGAAAAGCTAGCCGAGAGGTTCTTGGCGATTTGGAGTTGGGCTTCTGAGCTTTTGGCTCGCTTGGTGACACTTAAATTAGAGAGTCAGGGTACTGTAGTATTTGCCGATAATCAAAAAACGTTCGACAGAATTGATAATTGAATAAATTTTTCGTTATAAAGGAGCATCGAGTCTTATCAATGGAAATCCAAACTGACCATAAAACGAAGTCCCGACAAAACGGCGACCGCGATAAAAAAGGATTTTCCATCGAACAACAAAACAAAGATCTAAAATCCAAGCAGCGCAATACTGCGCAGCCAACTATAAAAAAGCAGCGGGCGGATTCAGTTCAAGCCTGACGGACAGCGTCACGAGCTGCGCCAGCTATTTCGACTCTTATTTTACGTCCTCGCTCCTCGTCGCTCTCTCTCTCTCTCTCTCTCTCTCTCGCCTCTCTGTGTCGGGGGACTCCGCCGTGCTGCGTCCCGCCGATAACCGACCGGAAATTCCGAGATGTCAATCGAGCTGGAGAGCGAGTCCGCAAAAATCCCCGGCAAGTGGATAATGCCCCCGAGTCCCCTGCCGCTAAAGTTTTGTGTTTTCACTTTTTTTTTCAAGTGATGGAATCGAACGCGCGGGCCACGTTGCAGATAAACGGAATGAATTAAACAATTTAATTGGTTACCGATATAATTAGTATTCGACAAGTTAGATGTCGATGGTGCAGTAAGTGGTCAGTGGATCGATAGCGCGACGTTCTACCGGTGCTCGAATGCGGTCAGACCAGGTACACTCTGTTAGGAGTGAATTTTCCGACGAAAATTTCATAAACCCCAACGACATTCTCAGCGAAGCGAGTTGCAGTAGTCGGCTTAGTTTCTCACCAACTGAACCGATGCACCGGGAGGCACTCGAGGCCTCAAAAAAGCGAGCATGCACGCGCGTCAATTTCTTAATCGAATTTCAAGTGGCCTCGCAGAGAGAGAGAGAGAGAGAGAGAAAGCTGCTCGCAGTGATATTCGCTCGGCGCATAAATATAAAACGCCGGTGAATCCGAACAATGGGCTCAGCACTTGCGGGCCCCGTAGTAATCGAGTTGGGCACGCGACTCCTCGAGTGGCCCCCTGCACGTACACACACATCCCCGGGCGAGGCTGCTCCTCGGCCCTGGTAACCACCTGTTTCGAGAGAGCGGCCAGCTCTTTGTGAGCGCGTTTACGAAGCGGTTAAAGCGCTTTTTGCGCGCGCGTGCGCCGGCGTCTGTCGGTCGATCGCTCGAGCCCGAGCTATATTGTCCGCGCTCTGCCGATCCCATCATTGATGCGCCCGGCTTTTTTGCACGGCGCTTTATTGGATTTGCCTCCGCTGAAAGGGTAAGTTGGGAGAGCAATGCCGTCCTCGATTTGTTTGGCCGGGAAGCTGTTGGGGATTAGCATTTGAGGAGCTGCTTTGACGCGTTGTCGAAATTACGCGGAACAAGAGCTGACTAACAATTTTGTAAATCAAAATTTATTATCGCAAATCCAAAGTTAAAAAAAAAGAAAAAGCCCCCGTCACACGTCTGCCTCCGCTTAGCGCCGAACAAAAAGAAGGCAAAGAACTGTATAGCCAGCGCTCGCCGCTTTGGCATATGGTTGATGGGCGGCAGCAGTCTCTCGGTCGCCCATTTTCCAGCGGGCCGATGTCATTCATCCCCTTGCGGCGCGTGCGGCACCACCAGGCGCCGAGATACGCGCAACCCCCCGACCTCTGCTTATATCTGTTTGAACTGCTTCTTTATCGCAATAAACAGCCCGTTCTGTGCACTCGTGCGCAAGTAGCTACACGCGCGCGCACACACACACGTTATACGCGCACACTCGTTGCTCGGTTCGCGTGGCTGGTTGCGATTCCTTTTTTTTATTTTTCGACGGCCTCTCGCATTATACGAATCGCTGACGCTGTGAGAATCTTCGCTCGACTAATGATGCTGCTGTGTTTTAGGGTCTGCTTTCGCTGATTGGTCAAACCGATCGATTTCGCTAATTTCTCGGTGTTACTAGGAAGATTTTTAGGATTTTCCAGGGGAATATTGAAAATAGGTTGAGCAATTTATTCGAAGGATATATGAAAAGGTTTTTTGAATCTTCAATCAGCACCTCCCGAAATCCCCGCGGCTGCGAATCCTCGTGAATCTCTCTGCTCGGCAAACATTCTCAAGCCAATTATATCCGCAATCCGTTTTTAAAGATATCGCTTTCGGAAAGCCTAGCGCGCACTCAGTCAAATCACTTAACTCGAACGTTTGGAGGGAGAGGATAATGTGCTTCCGGCCGGTTGCCGGGCGAAATCGCTCGGAAAGTCGATATGGCTCACTTTTCTCGAATATCCTTTAGTCGGGAGCTTAAGAATCGTTAATTTTACCGAGTGCGAACTACTTGCCTGGAAATATCATTTCTTTAAAATCAATCGGGGTTCGTTGTTCTAATGCCTTCTTAATTCTTCAGCTTTATTTTACCACTAAAAAGTAAATGCTTCGCAAGTATTTAACAATACAATATCCAAATAAATCCAAGCTGAAATCAATAAAGCTCCGATCCCCGGCATAAATCTCTCTGTAAATAAAGCCCTCCAAACCCTCCCTCTCTCCCGCTCGATCCATCAATCCAGCCAGCGACGCCAAAAATGCTCCAGCTCCACTAAATTAGGAAAAAAATTTTTCAACAATTTGGCCCGCCGCTCCCCTCCGCCGATCCTTGGGGGGGGGGGGGGGGAGGGGGTGCCGCGCGCTCGGCTGCAGCAGATGCCAAGCGTCACGGCTCGTCGATGCCCGGAAGGGTGGCTCTCTCGGATTGAGACACGGTGAATGACTCCAAATGGCACTCGCTCAACGGGGCCGCGCGAAATCGATCTCGCTCGCTCCTTCGTGCCATCCGTCGAAAGCGCGAGGCGACGTCTTATCGGGCCCGGCGCCCTTCTGCGGCGGCGGCTGCGTCGGGGGCGAGATTTATTGATACTTTGTTTTAGCCTCGACGGTTTAGGGGGGAGGGCTCTGTTTTGTCATTGCGGTGATTGGATGCGGAAGTTTCATTTGCGGGGAGCTGCTGCTGCTGCTGCTGCCGGCTGATGAGCTGATCTCGCTTGACTTTCGATCCGGGATCAATGTTTTATGATCGTCCGCTCTTCAGTTTTGATGGATAGTGCTTTAAGTTGAAGCTGTCGGCTTATCGCGCCGCTAACGCAATTAATTAAATGACGTCGGGGGATTCGATTATATTTTAGAAACATTTTTATCGTCCTTTCGTTGCTTAAAAACACATTTTTAATTCAGCAAACCGAAGGGGAGAGGATTATCGTGAAATTCGGTGATCTCTTAATCCCTAACATATAAGAAGATTCGACATCGAGACACGTCTAGCACAAAAGAAAAGCAAACGCCTCGGCGGCGGCGGCGGCGGCGGCGGCGGCGCTCGTTGAGATTCGATACAACGAGGCGCGGGAAGGACGGGAGGAGAAAAGAAGCCAAACATCCGAGAGATAGAGAAAGGAAGCGAGGAATAAGGGCCGCGGGAAGCGAAAAAGGAAGTAAACGCGCGACAGCAGGCTTCGTTTCGCATCGTCGGCGAAAAGAAAGGAGGACGGAAACAGCCTCGGCGTCGCCGTCGTCGGGAGCTAAAGGGGTAGCGGTGGCAGAATGGAAAGCAGAGGAGCTGAGAGAGAGAGGAAGAGAGACGGAAAATCTGAAGGTAGGGTAGATCGATGGCGATTTTTCACTCACTTAGCTCAGCGCGCATCAATATGCATTAAGCTGATCGGCTCCTCTCTCTCCCCTCCTATTCTTTCGGTTAAGCTTCCTCGGGCGCCGAGAGAAAGGTATCGAGATAAGGCCGCGAGAAAAGGGAATATCTGCTGCGGGGGATACCCGGCGAATTCGGCTCTCTCGCTATTTTCCGACTGAATATTTTAGAAAAGAGTTTCTCCGCGCGAAACAGGCCAGTGACAAAGATTCAATGAAGCTGGCCCGCTAAAACTCGCGCGCTCGAAATTTCCCAGCTTATGCAATAAAACTCTGCACCGGCTGCTCGAGCTACTCCTTAACTTCGAGTTAAGCCGTGCTTTGCGCGCGCGGCCGCGCCAGGCAAGATCCGCAACAGCGAGCGCCGCTAAGAGGAGGTGAAAGAGCGAAAGAGCGGCTTCGGAAGGACACCCAGGAGCCTCGTCTCGGGCGGCGCTCGCGGAATCTTAGCGGCGCTCCTCGGGGGGGAAGCCTTCCTCGGCTCGCTCTCCGTTACGGTTATTCCACCTGTCGAGAATTACCCGGCGCGATACGGCGCTCCGTCCTTATTTTCCGAACCGGCGGGGGAGGGGAGTGGAGAGGGCGTCTTTATGCGAGGAGCGGTAAATACATGCGCCGCGCGGAGCTGCAAGCTGTAACGGAGGCATTAGCGCGATAGGACGAGAATGGCAGAGCCCGGAAAGGGGCAATTATAAAATACGTTTATTCGACTTATTTCGCGGTTACGCGCGGCTTTTTCCCTACTTTCTTTCGACGATACGGGAACTTGGTTCTCGCGGCGGTATTCAAATGAGTTGAGGTTGGAAGCTTGTAGAGAAAAAATGGATAGTGTAGCATAAAATTTTTAAATGCGCGGATAAGTCAAATGATCAGCAATATCTGAATTGAAAATAAGAGAATCCTTCCGTACGGGGATATATGTTCCGTAAAACACAGGGCCGAAAAGGCTTAGACGTACAGCAAGTTACGCACAATCCTCGCGGATTGATTCTCCCTCGGATGCATAATGGATTCCTCTTCCGTGCTGGCCGTACGTCCAGAAACACACACGAGCTCAGGGTCAGCTCCGAGCTTTAGCATAAGTTTTCCATTAGCGTGCGGATCTCGGTACATCGATAATATCCAATATACATTCCGGGCGTCTTTCGCGGGTCGAGGGTCTCCCCGTCTTTTGTTTTTCTTTTATTTACGCCGTAGGTTTCGGCCCCGCGGAAAGGGGGATATTCCCGATCTTTCGGCGACTTCGGTCCTAATTGGCCGGATTTACGAGGGATATTCGTCGACGCGGCCTTTGATACGCCAGGGAGAGAGCGCGAAAAAGCGCGGAAAAGAAGTTAAAGAGGCGGTGTACTCTATAAATTCGCTCGATTCGCTGATTTTACGATGACGTTTTTGCCGGCCCGCCTCTTTATTGCGGCGGTGGCGGTGAGTTTTTTTTTCCCCGAGAGCTGATGAGTTTAAGTTGATTTATGTGAGAGAACGAGCCATTACTCCTGAGAGTTTAAGATTGTTTCGCTTGTGATCGATGTAATTTAAGGGGGTGGGTAAAAAATAGAATTAGCGATGAGAACCCGCGAGTACCGTTCCGCATGTCTGATCGATTCTTTCGTTAAGTTTTTATTTGATTATTGTACGCAGTCAAAGTATTCTAAAATAACAAGTACGTCAGAAATGTAAAATACTGCTTCCACTTTTGATTCAAAATTTATAACGTGCCCATACATATATTTTCAGGTGAATGATTAAGTACGAAAAATTAATAATGACGCTTCGGTACCTAATTAACAGCAGACAAAAAATCCAGCTTGACAATTCTTCCAGTGGCGCATAAAAATTAATGAGCTCCAATCCAGCCGAGCATCAAATTTAAAAAGCTCACTCACGCCCGATCATCATCATCATCATCGTCGTCGTCGTCGCGAGAACGCTTGCGGGGGCCGACGCAGCAATTTTCGAAAAGCGAAAATAATTAGCCGCGCAAATATACGCACAAGGGCTTATACATACATATTCACTCGGGCATTTCTCGCTCGAGTTGGCGCGCGATCGGCTCTCGTCGGGCGCGCGTTTTCTCTCGATGGGGGGGCGAGGAGAGCGAGTTGGTATTTGTTCCGGGCGAGGGCGACACCCCAGGCGCCCCCATATGCTTGAGAGAGATGCCCGAGTGTGTTTTGATTTCCCTAATAGACGCGTCAGGAAATAGCCGAGGCACAAAGACTGCGGCTTTTCGAGAGCTAAGAGGGAGAGGAGCGGGGCGGCTAACTTTTTGATTTTCTCCTCGAGGTTCATTACGGGCACTTTTGTCCACGGCTTGTAGGGAGGTTTTGTCGATTGGGAAATGTTTATCGATGAAATTGGGTTTTATTAATTATTCAAATTGTAGACGATCGAAGTGTATAGAGCGGAACGAGTTTGAATAAAATAAATTATTGACTTTTTAAGCAGATGTAACAGAATTAATTGAGCACGTGTTTTGATAATATCGACGCGCTTGTTGACAAATTACAATACTTCATCCGCACTGGCGAACTCTGTCTATCAGATTAATTAGTCGCACCAATTGCAAACGTACACTAAACGCAGGAAAAATCGTTTAAAACATCGAATATTGAAAAAGCAGCCCCCTCGAGAATAGCCCTCTTTCGCGTATAACATTCAAACCGATCATCCAATAACCGAAGAACGCTCCCGCCCTCCGCTTCCGCAAAATCGGCGCGTACTGCACATCGGGCGATCTTGAGGAACGCCTCGTCATTGTCGCAGCTTGTATAACAAGGCCGGGGTACAAAGCGGCCGAGGCGCTCTCCCGCGTACATGCATATACATGCCTGCATATACACGCGCGGTTTAGTCCGGAGATTTGCATGCATCAACGCCACAAGCGTGACTGATTGTCAATCCGTACGTCATTGTGACGTCAGTCAAGCCCTCTCTCTCTCTCTCTCTCTCTCGCTGCCGAGCCGCGTCCGACGCCACTCGCAATCAATTAAGGTATAACGATTGATTGTACGGCGCGACTGTAGCTTCTGCCGTGGACGGCGGAATGTACGTTTGTGCGGGCCTCCCTCGCTTTTTTGGCATCGAGGGGTGGGAGAGGCCGTTTTCGGACGAGGCGAGATATCCTGTGGATGGTAAGTTTGTACGACGGCGGGGATCTCGCAATCAGTATTTTAGACATTTTTATTTTTTATGAAGATCTTTTTTGTGAGGCTATAAAAAATTTTAATAATTTTCCTGCTTATTTTAAACTTTGATGTCTTTTTTCAGTTTTATATTTACCGAAGATTTATCGGGACTGTTATGTATCCTTGAAATTTTATAGTCGAAGATACAGTTTTAGCAGTGATAGTAAGCTTTAAAAATAAAACTGCATCTATGCAATATAGTGCTTCTAAAAACACTCGAATCATCCGTCCTAAACTGAAATTGTACAAAAAAAAAACTTTCAACTTATCTACTACGAATACCCCGGATCACGCCTCCGAAAATAGCACATTGTTTGAAAATCTACTAACGCTCGGGCCGTAAAGCCGCGTAAAAAAAGCGAGACACCCACTCCGGAGGAAGCGATGAAAAAGAGCTCGGCGAAAAAACCGCTTGAAAGGGCCCTCTCCCTCGCGGAAGTTTATGGTCGATCCTAAAATTAAAGGATCGTCCGACACGGGCCACAGAGCCAGCCGATTTTTCTCGACGCGCAGCTTAGGTGTACAGCTACGGGGGGATGGATTTTCGTAATAATTATATTGTACCTTGCCGCGTGTCCTCGAGGGGATTCGGCGCGTCGCCGGAGGGGCAGCAGCTTGACCGTTCGACAATGCGATTTTAATTATGCATGCTAATTGCTTGCTCTCGCGCGCTTCTCCGCCGCGGAGAGATCGGCGCCGGATATCTCGGGGGCAGGTGTTCCGACGTTCTTTGCAAAGTTGGGAGAAGCAGGGATTTTGTCGCTTCGACATTCAATATTTCCACGTCGCAAGAACCCACAAAAGTTTGATCCACATCCGCGGGGCTCTATTAACTAAAGAATAACCGGCAGTAAGTCGCTCTAAATAGCCAATAAAAAGCCCTCGTATCAAATTCACCCCAGGAAACCGCGTCTCCGTTGATAAAACAACAATAAACCGGCATTCAGCGGGTCGCTGCCTCGCGAAAAAGCCTCGAATCGCGCATTTTGATAAGTGCGCGGTTATATCGCATTGTTCGGCCGGCACGGCTGAGTGAGCACGTCGCAACCGAGGACGAGCGCCTCAATCACAGCGTCATTGATACCCCTCGGCTGCACGCCGCCTCACGCCCCCCATTGTGCTTGAGCTTTTTTTCGGCTCGCGAGCGGCCAAAAATTTATTAGCCCGAGAGGGAGACAGGAGGGGGGGGGGGCACGTGGGCTCGTTAAGGACACCAGAAGCGCCATTGTCGCGCGAAAGTGATTTACGGATGCTTTTTTTGGAGCTGCGATGCGCGTATGTTTGAGGAGGCTGCTCGTTATGGAGGTAATCAGTAGGTATTGATTTTTGTAGGCTCGTCGCCAGGCATATAGACGTTAGAATTTTTGTTTCGTTATAATTCCAAAGTGGGTATGTACGAAGAAAATTAACGATTGTCCGAAAATCGATCGATTCAAAGAGAATACATAGCTAAACGAGACCGAAAACCGCAATTAAGAAATTAAACGAACATCGTCGTCATTTTAATAATTCAACAAAAATCCTACCCGTATATATATATACAAGCTTCTCTTTCCACCCCGACTCGTCCGCCTCGTCCACGTAATGCGAGAGAGCCCACTCGGAGAATCTGACCGAAAGGAAGCCAGAGCCGAGGGGCGTAGCGCTCGACACGCGACCGTCGCCGCTATTACGCTGCACTTACGAGGCGGCTCTCCCGTTCGAGGAAGCCCCGCCGCCGAGCATTTTCGAAATTAATTTTTCGTATCGCTCGGGACAATCGTTTTACGAGACCGCGCGCGTGTCCGAGCGATCGCCGAGCCGACGCGGTGCATGTCGAGCGGCGCGGCCCGGCCTACTCGCCGTTCATTATCCAAGATTGAACGACGGATTGGATGTATCATCAGCGTGATTGGCCTACTTAGTCCGAGCCTGTGGGAAAGTACCTCTTCGCTTTTTCCGAAAAGCGAGCCGCGAGGATTTTTTATACACTCTAAAATGACAATTCTTAACTCGTTCTGAATCAGAGGCATGATATTTTGCAAATTTATCAGCTAATCCGAACGGTAAAGGTGCGAATCTCGCGCCGTTATCAACGGCGAATTAATTCGCACTATCCGCCATAGCATATCAGCGAAAATTAGCGCGGCTCGTCTCTCATCCGAATCCTCGGCAAGATCCCCCCGCCTCCTTTCGCGCGAGCTCTCTGCCCCCTCTCCTCCGCTCCTCCGTCTGCACACTTAGGCGTCGTCGCACTTGCCACTCCGGGGCAGATAAAAATTAATCGTCGCGCGCGGCTTCCCGTATCGCGCCGTACGAGGCGGCACCCACACACACACACACATACAGGCGCGCTTGCGCGCGTAAAGTTAGCCAATTGAGAGCCAAGATGTCCTCTCCTTCCGAAGACTATCTCCTCGGCGGGAGCGAGACGGAGTCCCGCGGGAGATCTCCGCCTTCTCCTATCTCCGGAGCGAGCTACCCCGGTATAGCGC
Source organism: Ormyrus pomaceus (assembly GCA_900474385.1). Lineage (NCBI taxonomy): Eukaryota > Metazoa > Arthropoda > Insecta > Hymenoptera > Ormyridae > Ormyrus > Ormyrus pomaceus. The sequence continues at coordinate 87,710 of UCOM01000288.1, forward strand.
GCGCCCATTCAGATATACCGGTCCAAGCTGCTGCGCGAACGCGAATGTCCTCCTGTATCTTAGGCCACGAGACAATGTATTTTGCGAGCCTAAATGTTCCCTCCTCGCCGCCGAGCCGTGTATGCTCTCGCGCGAGTCCGAGGGGAGCTTTTCTCTTGTCGCGCGCGAGCCGCATCTGCCTTTTGACGGAGCCGAGAGCGGCTCTCTCGCTGGCCTGCCGCGTCATTAGTACGTTTCGTTTTCGTGCTTTTATCGGGCTTGCAGAATTTGAGATTTTTTCCCGGGAGGAGGGAGGAGTTATTTCTAGAAATTGTGTGTAATTAAGGGAGATCGGTGGAAGCTGCGGTACGTTTTATGATACGTTTTACTGTGTATGCGATAGCGATTGCCATTAGTAAATTTATGTAAGATATTATTGGTAAATGTGAAGCCAAAGAATTATGAACATCCAAATGTTTTTTTTTTTTAATTTAAACTTTAGATAAAAATGATATTAAATCATTTATAATGTTTTTTTATGTACATTTATGGTAAACAAATCTTATCCATAAGTTTCACAAATTATATCGCATGCATATTAAAGTAATGATAATTTGAATAAAATAAGTTTACCCCAAATGGCAATTTACTCCGGTGTCCCCTAATGCAAAGTTAATGTTGGATCCCCGCTTAAAAAAAATTACGTTTGGGCAAAGTTTTGCCAAACTTTACGTAATTTTTAACGAGTTACTGCAGGCGCAGGGCTTCTATAAAATTGTACCTATTATGTACATTTTTAGAACAAAAAATTCTTTGAAAGTATGTATTACGTCGCAATTGCGCTCGATTCGTCATTGATTCGACGGAATTCCCCAACAATCATAACGATATTTACTAAAAAATGAGAGAAAAATCGAGAAAGCAATGAAACTTACCGGTCGATGATGACGGGATCGCTGGGCGTCTCGTTTCTGTTCCCGCAGCTCTTCTTGTCGCAGCACCGGCTGTAACAAACAAGCGCATCCCAATCAATTATCAGTCCCCGTATCGCGGCAGCCGCGCGCCGCTCGCCTTATATTTATAACCGCAATGAAATTCTCTCCCCTTGCGAGCGAGAGGCCTAATACAAAAAGGAGGGAAGAGATTTCGAAGGAAGCGGTGGAAAAAGGCCTGGCGCATCCCCCGGGACATATGTGCGCGCGGCTGGGTCCCCGAAGGGCCCCGGTACGTACGAGCAGTCTCGCTTTTTTTTTTACGCGGCGATCTTTGATGCATAGACTGCCGAGCCGCTTAGGGCTGTTTTAGCCCGGGAGTGAGCTGCATTATTACTTTTTAAATAGCCCGGAGGTTTCGGATGGATCTTGTAGGATGCGTTAGGCCGAAACGTTTAAGAAGACTGAGTGACGCGCCCGAGTGGTGGCGGGGTTTTTCTGGTCATTTTTTTTTTATAGTATTAGTTAATCGATTGTTTACCTGCACATGACTTCGTGTGTGAGCAGGACGCGGCACATTTCTGGATTCTTATCCTGGCCTTCGTACATGATCGCCTGAAACAGAAACAAGAATTTTTTTAAGTCCCCTGTGCAAATTAATCCTCCTCTCTTAAACAAGTGATGATGAACGGATTTTGTGAAGCATTTAAAGATTGATTTTGATTGGTCGGTATCCGCTAGATTTGAATTTTCATAAGTATTTGAAACTAAATAATTGAAATTAAATTGAAATATTTAAAATAAAAGGATTAATAGTTTAATTTTAAAATTAAAATTGCGTGTATAAGCGCAAAAAAGAAAATAGTACGCGCGAAGCGCGTTGGATTTTACTATAGTTTTTATAAAGTTTCAAGTGAATTTTGGCAACTGTAAATCTCAAAAAGTTATTCGAAATTTAATAACTCGCCGAGTACTCGTACTTTTTCCTACAATTCCGTAATTAGATCTCTTCTTACATTCGGATAATACATAATCCTCTTAGAAAATCGTTCCTTTTGATTAAAGACCGTAATCAGCAATCCAATAACAAACGAAGCCCGGCAGCTCGAAAACGCCATTTAAATGGCATCTCAAAACAGAGTCATCCAATTGATTCGTCCAGAGACGGAGGAGGAGAGAGAGAGAGAGAGAGAGAGAAGCCCGTCAGTCCCGCCGCCACGGCATAACAAAGAGCTGGAGCCGCGCCCGGGAACGAAAACTCGAGAGGTAATTTAGTATAGCAGTACGGAGAGTGGTCGGACAATGCGCCCGAGACGCCTCCCTCTCTCTCTCTCTCTGGCGCGTAAGCCGCTAGGCGGCGAAATAGCAAATCCGCTAAGCCTCCTTTACAGCCTCCTGATTGATTTTTATTTAATGACAACACGCCGGAGCTCGCCGAATTTATGGACCGGGAGGGCGGCTTAGCCCGGCGAATAATAAAGCTGGGAAGTCCGGGCCGGCGGGGGACCTCTTTTTCTTTGATGTGCGCCGGAGCTGCGACGCCTACGGATGCGCTCTGTTTGGAAGGAAGCCGCATGCGGGAAGGATTTGCGCGCTCGGGCACCGGCTCGGCTTCGAAAGTGTTGAGTTGTTTGCTGGTAAATTAGTAGCTTTTAAACGCTCTTTTCTTGTGGACTGATTGAAATATTAGTTGAAAAAGGATTTTCTTATATAGCCTCCTAGTTAGTGCCAGTCGACGTAACAGCTGTCGCTTATTCTCAAAACCAAACCTTTGGGGGAAAGGGAATATTGGAGTTTTTAATTTTTGTTTAATAATAATTATTTTTATTAATTAAATTAGTTTACAAGATTAGTTTTGGTGCTATAAATAACCGTCGCATGATTAACGAAACGAATCTTTTCACGTAACCTGCACTTTCATTAAAAGTTAAAATAACATATAAGAAAAAAAAAAGTTAGAAAACCTGTAAAACACGACGAATCGCCTAATGCCGCAAAAAGCGAATATTCTCGAGAACCCTGTCTACCTTGTATCTATTCCTCGCGCTCGACTAGTTTTAAAATCTTTTAGCTAAATTGTAAAAGTATCGACTTAATGGTAAAAAGTCATGCGAAGGTAATGGCAGAGTAATTAACATAAGTGTTTACGCGCTCGGCTCGGCTCGATTCGGCCGGTAGCTTATACAGTGTAGACGACTGTCGCTACTGGGAAAGTTGTAAAGGTCAATTACACCGTCGCGGGCGTGCGCGCCTGCGCTCTTAATAAAATTAATTGTCCTTCGTTTTACGATAGCTGACGCACAGAATAAGCATCACAGCTTTTTGGCTTTTCTTAGTACCGCTATAAAATGCAAGCTGCTGAATATTCATTATTCCGTAATGTTAAGCACCGCGTTTGGTAATAAAAGCAAGTCGTTTCTAATTTTGTGAAAAGAATTTGGGAAACCTCATTAATGAAAACTTTAAGACCATCGATTGCGGATCCCCGCAGTCGCACGCGGCATTAACGAGCTCAGAAAATTATGAAAAGACACGAGCAGGTCATTAAAAATTTGAGATCCCAAGATTGCGCCCGGAAGCCTTAATGAAAAATGACTGCGCTTTTTTATCGACTCGGCTCGCGTGAAAATGTACAGAGGCGCTGTACGCGACTCCGCTTCTATTTTTTCCTCTCGCACCTCTCCCCCGTATTTGCCTATCAATTACTTAACGCGTTCTTGTTTACCCGGGAATTAGGCGAAAATTATCGCGAGCGCGCGAGAGCGAAATTTTCGTGATGTCGTGCGCGCGCACCTCGGCAAACAAAGGAAAAAAAAAATTACCCACACGCCCAGCCCGCTGCAGGCGCAGGGATAATCACCGGTTTTGCGCCTTCTATGAGTAATAACTGCAACTCGATAGAAGGTGCGGAGCCTCCGAGGTCAGACGACCGAGCTGTTTGAGCGAGTCCTAATGCGGCCGGCGGGTCGTAAACAGCTCCTGTTTGCTTTGCGCTCTCGAAAAGTGATGTACAAAAATGGCTTTTACTTTCTCGAAGCGGGCGACGTGCTTGGTGCGTAATGTTTTGGCGTACAACTTGTTACTTGGGTGGTTTTTTGTAATTATAATGTCTTCATTAGGGTGCAGTGTAAGGGAACTTAATTACAGTGTAATCGTACTACTCTCCACATTAAGACCTGTTTACAACGTTCTTTGGAAAAATTTATGGAGATTTTAAAATGTTCAGTGTAAAATGAAATTACGTTTCTCATTAGTTAAGAACGTCCACCAATAATTCTCAGTAACAGTTATAATTGTCTAATAAGTAGAACTTTTGTAGAATTTGCATGAATAAAGATCATACGTTATTCCTTAATTTATAAGTCGCGATGACTAATTGTATATTCCATTCTAGCAGAAAATTACATAGAATTATTTCCTATGCCTGTTTAATCTCAAAACATTAAATTTCTAATTACTCGTGCACAAAAATATCATCACTCCTCACCACACTGTAAACCGTTGCTCTTCGATTTCCCGAAAATCCTTTCCCGTCTCATTTCACAGCTCCTCCCAATCTTTTCGAGCGAAAGGCACTCTAAAAAATAAACACCTCCCCCGTGCGAGCGAAGCCGTCAGCTGCGCTCGGGCGCCGATTCCCAGCGGCCGCGGTCGCGCATCCGCGAGAAATCGGGCTTCTCATCCGCGGGGCTCAAGGTCACAGAGGCCTCGCTTCATAGGAATCCCAAAGATAATTACTTCGGCTCGGGGGCCGTAAGCCCGCGGGAGCGCGTCGGCAGGTCGCTCCCCGGAGCCTTCTTTCCTTCCTCGCTCTCTCTCTCTCTCGGCAGTTTATACGTTCCCGGGTCAGGAGAGGAAGGGACTTGGCGCGTCGACGCGAGTATATAGTCCAGGAGGATATACATCCCGCGGGGGCCTTCTTCCTTGCGAGCCTCCTGGGCTCCCGTCAGGATCAGCCCCGCGGACGACGACCGCGAGCTCGCCAATTCCCACGGGAATTTGTTTAGGAGGACTAATAGCGATGCGCTCCTGCCCTCATCCCCGTCTGTTTTTTTTTTTTTTTTTTTTTTTTTTTTTGTTGATCGGTAAACATTTGCTCCGGGCTCCGCGGTTTTTCCAAGTTTTTAAGTTGCTCTCTCGTGCAGCGAGGGTGCGAGAGGCCTTCGGAAGGATCGCGCTGGCGAAGGCTGCTTTTGAGTGTATTGAGTTTTTATTGTTGAAAGCGGTTTGAAATTTTTATAATATATAGAGTATGAGTGCTAGACGGAGTTTGCGATTTAATCACCCTTGCTAGGAACCTATAATTATATTTTTATAAAAGAAAAAATAGAAAGAACAGTTTGATATCTGGATATTTAAAAAATAATTTTAATTAGAAACTGCCAACTAAACTTCATTTTCATTGATTAATGTATACAAAATCAGGTCTAATCTTGTTGATAAAATCTGATTAGCGACTCTTTAAAACCGCAACTTCTAATTCCCGTCGTCCGAGGAAATACCTCGCGGAAAAAGGCAAAGCCATCGACGAGCGACGATCCGCTACATAGACCAGGACCAAAAACTAACTCGCGCTCGCGCGAATCGTAATAATGAGAGGTGAGGAATGTGTTTTCTCGGCGAAATCCTCTCTAACCCAGAGCGATCGCGTTCGTGGAAGCAAAGACGCAGTAGCCGCGACGACGATCGAGGACGCGCGCGCCCTGATTGAATCCGGTTGCCTCTCGTCCCCTTTTTGTCGGGGCGGCCCGCTTTTTCGTCCTCTGCATGCGCGCGCACTCATAACTGGTTTCAATTATCGGCGCGCTTTTGCACTAAATCATCTCCGGTCGCGCGGCTGCCCCGCGCGCTTCTGTGCGCCGCGCGGCTCTCTCTCTCTCTCTCTCTCTCTCGGAGAGCCTGCAGCCGCGCGGGCAAAAATTGACAGGGGATTTCGAATGGCCGGTAATTTTATTGAGGCTTTTATTGCCAAGCCGATACACCAGTTGGCAATTAATGCGCTTATGGAATTATTGATTATGATGAGCGAGGCGAGGCTTTGCAAGAAGCGAATCGGGTGGCCCTTTTTTGCACCTAGCCGTCAATGTATGAAGCTATAGGAGGACGATTTTTGCGATGTATGTTTTGAAGGAAACACGTTTTACGGTTCATGAATCCTTCGATTAATTATTAATTGAATTAAAATCTGAAGAATAAAAAGTTTTCCCAGATAATTTATGCATAAATTATTCATAATCTTTAAATCTCTCTTTAACTTACATTGTTAATAAACTAGTTAAAAATTTGTGTTACTGTTTTAAATCTTGACGTTAGGAATAAGTTTAAGAACTCGGAATTCTCCTCTGCCACGCATCGCACGAGCTGAAAAAACATCCCCGGCAATTTTATGCATACACGTATATAGAACGGAAAAAAAAGGGAAGGCGGGTATAATAAAAGGAGCTGAAACAAAGCAGTGTAGCATAGCTTACAAATGAGAACGGATGCAATAAAACTGAAAAGGCAAGGAGACACAGACAGCGCGAGTACACGAAAAAAAAAAAAAAAAAAGAAGAAGACGAAAAAAAGACAGACGAAGAGACCGGGAAAAGAGCGAGCGAAGGAAACTGGCGGCGGGCAAAATTCGCGTATATATAAAGGGAGGAAAAATCGCGGAGAGAAAAGACAGAGAGAACGCGGCAATAAAACGGATCTCCAGGCGTCATTCTCGGCGGCGTCGCACGACGAAAGAAAGAAAGGAGAGCCAAGAGAAGGGAGTCCGCGTGTATAGGTAGAGCAGCTCGAAGATAAACTCGAAGATAGTCATTCAAATCTGCCCGTAATGATTTCCATCCCGAATCGATTCTCGAAAGTCCCCCGAGAGATTGTCTCGTTCTCTCTTTCTCTCGTCCCGATTTCGTCCTCTCTCGCCTAACCCCCAACGCGAGCGCGCACATGTCCCGAAAATGCGCGCGCCGACCTCTCCCCTTTCTCGTCTCTTTCGAGGGAGGCTGAGACTCTTATCTGCCGGCGGGGATTAACTTATCTCGGGCTTATTATTTCCTTAATCTACGGTTAAATACTCATATTTTAGTATTAACAGAGACGTGGCGCGGGTGTTTGCCTCGCGTATTTTCGTCAATATCAAGATGCAGAGGAGGATAATCGCCTTGATTACGATCGATTTTCCACGGTGGCGGCGGAGGAGGAGATATGCTCGCCTCGATTGAGTAAATCATTGCCGGATCGAGAGCTCGAGATATTCTATCGGGAAAGCATGATTTATGTAAGATCGAACGATATTAAGTGCTCTTGCCAAAGGAGCAGCCGTTTCGGTTATTGTAGCGCGATTCCGCTGGAGCACTGTGAGAAAAGTTGCTTTATTAAGAGGCTTGTCGCCTAAAGTGGAAAATATTTTCAGCTCGTTCAAAAAGTATCAAAGATATAAAGATAAATGAGATCCCGTTTGCCTAAACATCTACTTAAACATCCAAGTTTTCTGGTATTAAAAAATATTAATTAATTCAACGAATTACGCTGATTACTCATATCTTCTCATTAGACTGAAAGTTTTTTGTTTACCGGTGATGCGAAAAGTCGGGCTAATTCTTCGGTCGTTTATTCGAAGCAAAAGCTCGCTTAATGGAATTTTTTTCCAGGACGCTGAGAGAGCCAGGCCTGGTTAGCCTCTCGAAAGGCAGTAATCGCGCGTGCGCGTGCATTACTGCTCGGTTTCGTGCCGGTGATCTATTTAAATGAAGGGGGGGGGGGAGGGGGGAAAAAAAA